>JAYXIM010007230.1:0-49108 GCA_037575425.1 Anastrepha fraterculus
GCATGCGGCAATCCGACACTCCTGCCAAGGCCATGGCGAATAGGAATAGCATACGCATTAGAATGAAGGTGTCAGCACTAATCATTTCACACGATTGTGAAATGATACTCATATTGTACCTGTGGGAAGTCAAGGCTAACGTTGGTCTCAGATGTATCGAACAACAACTGCATCGTCGCTGTTGTAATGATAGGTGTAAAGGAAGCGGCGGTCACCTCAAGCGGATAGTCGAGTTCGGGACGGGCTACGCTTCAATACTAATTACTTATACTTAATTTCTTATTATATTCTAAGCTAGTGAATTTATAATTTGATTAAATTGTAACTTATAAAAAAACAAGTGTTTCCTTACTGGGCAGCTGGCCCATTATTTTTTTCAGTGCTACGGACAGGAAGTCCGTTTCTTAGATATTGTGAAAACTTATTGCCACCATCAGTGTGGCGACAGCGGTACAGATTTTATACATCAAACAAGTGTTCAACAGTAACCTCGCCGATGAACATCCTGTGTGTGGACGGGATGGTCGTCTGTTGCTTGCAGAGGAAGACCAAAATGCAAGATGGAAGGGACACCTTGCGTCGCTATTAAATCTTATTCGTTTAACAATACTACTCGAATAAGTGCAGATTCTCCCAGTGTCAACGAAGTAAAAGTCGCTATCAAATCATTACCGAACACCAAAGCAGCAAGGATTGATGGCATTCCTGCTGAATTCTTCACGGCGCACGCCGATTTTGTTGCCGAATTGCTTTACCCTCTCATCAGAAAAGCCTAGTATAAAGAAAGTTTTTCCCAGTGAATGCACTGATGGTTTATTATCAAAATCCCAAAAAACAGGTAACCTGAGATATTGTGATAATTGACGAGGTGTTTGTGTGCTGCCCGCGATATGTGAAATTGTGGCAAAGGTCATCCTGGATCGGCTAAGGGACGGTGGCCAAGCTGGTTTTCGATCAAGGTCTTCTTGCACTAAAAGCTGTTAGAATTGTCATCGAACAATGCGCAGAGTTCAGTGCTGACCTTAATCTGATGTTCACCGATTTTGAAAAAGCGATTGGCAGCGTACACAGAAACTACCTGTGAGTTGTCCTGCACCGTCGAGGCGTTCCCGAAAAAATAATTTCAATAATTAAAACAACTTATGATGGTGCTAGGTACCTTGTGCTGCACAAGAGTAAGTTATCGGAGCCATTCTAAGTTCGAAGCAGAGTTCGCTAGGGATGTATTCTATGACCCATGTTATTCCTCTTACTAATAGGAGTCATCCTCGAAGCAGTCTTAAGCCCTCTTCACAACTGTGGTCTCAAATAGACGATGACTAGCACGCTATGTACAACACATCGATTATGCTGACGACATATGCCTCCTGGCACATCGTGTAACCGAACTTAAGGACATGATTCAGATTAAATCAAAAGGGAAAAACAAAGCTAAAACTATGCTCCTGTTCCGCAAATATTTTAAGTTAACCAATATGTGTCGCGCATCGCTAGGTAGGAACAGGATTCGAAAAGCATAAATTACGCAACACGAAATGTAAGAATACTTTCTGGACTCGTTCAATTATAGCAGCATGGAGCGCTGTAGTAGTACGGAGACCAAATAAAGGTTGCATGCTCCAGTTTGGAACGCACAAGCGCCATATACAAAAGCTTCAGCGTATAAAAGTCAGATAGCCTAACAAAAGCAAGCACGGCGTAAAATTTAGTGATAATAAAATTTACATGACAAGCAAAAGTCAGCTTCGAATCAAATATTACCCCCCAGTCTTTAATTTCACTTACACATGACAGGGGTGTGCTAGATGTGGTGTGATAAGAGGTGCCTACAAGAGGTGCGTCCAGAAAAGGTAATTCGGAAACATTTATGTTCAGGAATAGACGATTATTGATAAGCAGTTGCTGAAATTTCCTGTCAGTAGTTCCTAAGTTTTTCAATGACATTACAACTGTATATGCAAAAGAATTCAAAATCATCAAAGCAATCATCGTTCAAATTATTGGAAAAAATCGTTATACTGCAGCTGACGCTCGAAAGTTTTCTGTGTAATGAGCAGCGAAGAGATGTGTGGGTTGCTCATACGCCCGGGCTGTTCGAAAACATGCGTACAAAATCGAGAGCTCTATTCACAATGCAACTGGTATCCGTTCTGTTATTAAAAAAAGACACAAAATTGCATAGACTTATGATTTGCGAAATCCATGACAGAAAGAATGAAAAAAATAGTGAGCCCAGGTAGGTAGGTAAGTGAAATGGAAGTACCACTCTGGAACACCCCAAGTAGCACAAAAGCGGCGTTTTGATACCCTTATGAGACCTCCAACAGGCAGATATCTACAGCCAGCTAGAGCTGCTGATATAAGGGAGAAGTTTTATGGGGTTTAGGTTGGCGCACTGCCCCAGGCAGTGAAAGAAAAGAGCACCCAGTGACCTTAATCGTCTGGCTGCCAAGTGAACCCAAATCTATTTAAAAAAATCATCCTTATTTAATGTAATAACTATTTGAATTGTTACTCCACAAAAAACCACATGTTTTCAACCATTTATTTAACATACAGATACACGCAGCATTAAATTGAATAAATATAAAGTAAATAAATAAATAAAATTACAAAACTAATTCTCATTACCGTTTATTATCTAAATAAACTTACAAAATGCCACTTTACGGTCACTAAACATAATCACGATTTCAAATTTGATAAATGAATTATAAATGTATTCACCGTAAAGTAATTATTGAGTTCACGCCTTGATAGCTGCACGCTTAAAATTTAAATTATGTAAATCGATGACAAATCAACGTTCAGTAGAAAACTCCACTTAACTTGGTTGAAACAATTTTAATTACAACAACAATCAAACGCGAAAATTATATTGGCGCCCACGAGGCAATCGTCAACATAAATTATAGCGAACGTAGTATACAGGGTAGTTCAAATACAAGTATATTTTAAAACATTAAATCAAATGAAAAAAACTCAAAATAAAAACCCCAATCGAAGAGACCTTCAACGAAATCACAGTTGACGAAGTTTACCAAAATGAAAAGGAATAAAGCTCTTGGTCCAAGTCTGATTCCTTCAGAAATTTTCCTAGTTTTTGACAAAGCAGGTATTCTCTAGCTCTTAAAGAGAGATAACAAGGATGCAGCGGTGGATGTACCGGATGTGTGGCTGAAGTGTGCCGTAATAGCTACCTCATCCCTTTTTACAAACACAAAGGCTATGTTAGGTGCTCTTCAATACACGAAAATGGTGCCACGAAACAAAACTTATGTCACACCGTCTAACCGTCTATAGGAACAAGTCCTCGATGCACGCATTAGAAGGACCTCTAAGACCACCCACAACCAGTTCGGTTTCGTGAGTGGGAAGTCGACTCTTGATGCATCCACATTCTTCTTCCACGGTCATAGAAAAGCACTGACTAAATAAGGAAAATCTGTTTCGAGTCTTTATCGACCGCGTGCTTAGAGATCTCATTTGGACAACATCAAGAAAGAATCTGATCTCGGAAACTCAAGTAACTACCCAGGTAAAATATGCGAGTGGGCTGACTCAAAACTTCAACGTTAATGCAGGCGTACATGAAGACTCAGCTTTAAGCCATCTTCTATTTAATGTGGTGATGGACTTCCTTACGCGTGAAATCCAAGGCAACCTCGCTGGGACACTGCTGTATGCTGACAATGTAGTTCTTCTCGCACACGTCAAAGCCATCCTCCAAGAAATTCTGAACCGGTGGGTTACCGTCCTTGAATCGAATGGGCTACGTGTAAGCCGCACAAAGACCAAAGCAATCAAGTCACATTTTGCCACAGCAAATTTGAGAGCCTTAATTCTTAGTTGGCGCTATAACCGCTTACGCGATTTTGGCCGAGTTTAACAAAGCGCGCCAGTCGTTTCTTTCTCGTGCTAACCGGCGCCAGTTGGACACACCAAGTGAAGCCAAGTCCTTCTCCCCCTGATCTTTCCAACGCAGAGGAGCCCGCCCTCTTCCAGCTCCAGCTCTTACAATAAATAACGCCCCCGTCCCTTCCCCTCTCAAAATCGTTGAAAGCTTTAAGTACCTGGATTCCCATGTCAACGAAGAAGGTGGCTTGGAACAAGAAATTCCTCACCAAATTCACCTGTGGAGTCCTATGCGAAAAGAAAATTCCACAAAAATTAAATGGTTAAATCTACGAAAGCATGATCAGGCTGGCAATGACACATGAATCTGAGTGCTGTACCACGTAAAATAGCGCTGAAACTGCATGCGGTAGGAAATTCAGTTGCTGAGGTGGGCCAGCGGCGTTACACTGCTGGACAAGATTTAAAGCACCTTTATTCTTGGTAGCAATAAAGTTGCTCCAATCAGCAATACGCTCCAGGAAAACCAACCAGCCCATTAAACACCTGGGAAAACACCATTGAAAACGACATGCGATGCAGAAACGCCAGCAAAGAGATGACTCAGGAACGCGTGACCTGGAGATTTTGCACAAGTAGAGCCGACCCGTAATATGATGAAGCTAGGTTAAATAAGAAGCAGAACGTGACTAGTTAATGTTCGGCCTAAGTATCTAGATAATTTCTGGGCTATTCAGACAACATCGATTTCGAATGGAGTTATGTTAGGTTAGGATAAATGGCTGCCTTTGCGAGGGGCCCTCTTGGACAAATATCAAAATTAATGGGTTGTGATATCATACAGGGGAAAGGAGAAGGAAGAGAAGTAGGGGCCTTGGGAGTAGAGTATGACGACCATAATTAACCGCAATAAGCTACTGATGAGCTTCACCAGATGTGTGATATTTAAACCCGTAATATCCGCCGGTGTAGTAAAAAAGTGAGAGCCGATGTGTTTAAATATTTGCCCGACGAGAGCAGGGCAACTGAGAAGAAGGTGCTGAGATGATTCTACTGCGTCCACCAGACAGCTTATGCAGAACGGACTTTAGGCAATCCCAAGTTTCATCGCATGGACACCTAACGGACAATATCCACCAAATTTAATAGCTGCAGCTTTGTTAGTCTTAAAAGTTCCCTCGAGCGCCCCGATCTACTCGTGGCCGGAAGGATCTCGAGGCTTAACACGTTTGCGCACTTTCCAGGATCAGACCACAAGGGAACCCCAATCCTCTCATTTTACGATAATACCGTCTCCAGGGCTCCCTGTTTAGCCAGCTCATCAGCCCAGCAATTTTCCTCTATGCCGCCCAAATTACCTGATATCAGTATTCGCATGCAATCGAAAGAGAATCTAGGCATTTTCCGATTAATTACGAATGCACAAACAACGAGCTCAAAGCCTTAATTGCTGCTAGACTGTGGGAGGCCGGAAGCCTAAACATTTTTGCCATGCCCTGCCTCCAAATGTTACACATCGCCCACTCCTCCCTTGAGGGAATATGAACGGAGCTAAGTCGCAGCCAATTTCTTCGTCTATGTGACATGATCCATCATCTTGCAGTGTTCAATTTCAAATTGAGTTAAGTTTGAATTCAAAAAGAAGAATAGAAGTACTATAAAATTAAATAGCAAATGAAAATTTCGTACAAAATGTAACAAAATAATAGACATTTATGACGCAGATGTTGACTGTATTCAGTTTTCAACTTGAATTATGTAAAATTAACGCATACACATATGTTTATCAGATCTACTCGTGATGGATGCATTTGGATCACCCGGTCTACCCAAGGACGCAAATATACGCGCATACTAAATGTATTTCAGTTCCAGCCACGTTAATGACCGTGTCATGCTATTAGTCCTGCTATGGCTTGGTATTTGCTGGTGCTTTGACAGGCAGCACAGCATTTAAGCTAAATATTCAAATGAGTTCATTGCGTCTGTGTATGTATGTATGTGTGCAGATGTATATATATAAATTTAAACAGCATTTATTCCTGCCACTGTACAGCCAGATGCACACTCGTAGATAATTGTGCTCGTACGTAAAACAGTTATACGCCAAACAAGCAATAGACTTAAAACAAGTTTAGAATTTTTTTTTTTTGCTTTACAAAAGGAATGTGGAAAAATATGATTTGAAAATGCTTGGTATACTCATTGTACATTTATGTATATGCATCAGTAGCATCCCCAATAAGAGAAGGAATTTTAAAAAGAGCAATTTTTTTTCTGCTCCTTTTCACAAGAATAAGTTGGAATGTTCTACCCCCACTCGGATATGATATTAATGAAATTTTTCAGTGTCACTTGCTTTAAATGCATATATACATATGCATGTGCGTACAGGATGCCTGGTGGCAGAACTTGGTTTTGAAATGTAAAGTTTCTCCCTAAGTACTGAGCTACTATAAGCTACTTATCCGACAACAAATCGTAAGACCAGCGACTGAAAAATGGCGTAATGAAACCACCTGCAAAACAGCCCGACAATTGTAGCCGACTCTCAATACTAAGCACACAGAGTCTATGCTAAGCCAAAATAAGCACAGTCTTGGCACACTAATTTCAGTCATAACAGGGCATTGCCTAATAGGCAGGTACGCCCAGAGGATGGGTGTGCAAATACATGACTTCTGTAGAAGTTGTCTGGATGAGGAGGAGGAAGAGACAATCTCGAACCTTCTGTGTCATTGCCCTGCTTTATCCAGACGTTAGTTTACTAACAATTTTCTAATGAATTTGAAGATCTCAGCTCTGTAGAAATCACTCACTGGTTTTAGGAGAGATATGAACAAGCTCCAGACGCGGCATCACAATGGGTTATGAGCTTGAGTGTGTTCTACAGGACAACCTTCAACCTAACCTAACCTACAATATTCGACGTTTATGTGATGCCCGAAGTAAAGATTTGATTCTCTCATGAGTGCAAAGGTTCCGGACACCAAGTGCGGTGGCAAACAGCCCAAGCGCCCAGCCTGGCATAGAGAACAAATGAAAGTATTGAAATCGTCGCTAGAGGTCTGCACGATAATCTGTGTCAGTGCGTGCGCAAGAAAGCGGCTGGCGGCTGCTCTGGGACTTCCAAAAACTACTGGGCATGATCTCAGACTTCACCACTTGAATATTCAAATAGCATAGCGCTTGAGCTTAACGAATGCAATTTGCTTAAAAATTGCTACGAGACAATGTTGGAGCGATTTCGTTTGGTAAACAATATTTTTTGATGTGATTCTGTTTCCATTTAAATGGAAGTATAAATAAGGAAAATTTCCGTTATTGATCATTTAGGTTAAGTAAGGTTATATTGCCTAGGCGAAGCCATGCAGAGTTCATATTGTTCCATAGCGATACCAGATCAGAATATTTTTTAGTTGAAATATGCATCACTCAAGATGGCAAGAATTTTACGAAGCTCCGTTTCAGGGCATTCTAGTCTTTCCAAAGGTAGCATAGTCTGTTTTTCAAGAGAACCGAACAGTAGAAGATACTCCAGGTGTTCTCTTGAGCCTGACTCATTAGAGTTCCTGCAAACATCGTCAAGATTAAAATTTAGCTTGTAAGCGTGTGCGGCAACTAGGCAGTGCCGTGAAAGTTCTCTACAGTTCCTTCTATTGAAAATATAATCGATTTGAACACCTGTCATCATAAGCGCGTTCGCGCACATCATCCTGGCAACTTTTCAATTAGTTAACCCATCTGCCTTTCGCCTTTCTTAGCATGTGCTCCTATAGTTCTTTTTGAATTGTGCGGAGGGGTTAAAGCCTTTTTTGATCCCATGCAAAGCTAGCGCCTTCTTTAGCTCTTTCATCCACTACCTTATTTCCCTCTATATCTTTATGCCCCGGAAACCAATATACACGCAGCCTGGTGATAGACAATATGATTTTTTTGTTTTTATAGCCACTTGGATATCCACGTAGAAGTTTATTGTGCAGTTAGTTGTTGTATCTCTTCATACAAGCTCTGAACCTTTCTTTATAGCAAAGATCTCAGCTTGAAACACAGTGCAATAATTAGGGAGTTTAAATGTCTTTTTCATGTTTAGTTCCGCATAATACTTAGATATGTCAGCGCCAACCCGCTGTTCCATTTTTGATCCATCGGTAAATACATTGATGGGGCTACTTCTCGGAGCTAAGCCTTTGCGCCATACATCGTCTTCGGTCATCTAAAGTCAAAACCAATATTGAGACATCAACAGTTACTTCACAGTCCGAAAGTGACGGTTTCGTGTGCATTGTCAAGTAGTGAAGTAATTCGACTATATTTATTTTTTTAAATCTTCCAGGGTAAACAATTTCTGCGGACGGTGTCTCTTATATGCTAATAATGGGAGAACATTCTTCCAAGATACACGCATGGGTACAACAAGATGGCGCCACGCCACACACGGCCAGAAAGCCAAAGGCAATACTGCGTGAATTTTTTTTAAACAAACTGATAAGTCGTTTCGGTGACATATTTCGGCCCCCCAGGTCGTCCGATCTTATTGCTATAAACTTTTTTCTGTAGGGTTACTTCAAAGTAAAGTCTACGGAGCAAACCCAGCAACCATCTCAAAACTACAAGAGAATATCGTTCGCGATGTTAATGGCATCTCGACAGCATTTCTTCAGCGAGTAACACGGAGGACGGAGGCGGAATCCTAAGAGTGTATCCCACCTACCTCAATATTTAGAGGAAATAATTTTAAATGAATAAATTCCGCAATTTCTTCTTTGTAACAGTTGTTGAAATAAACTTTTATCGTAGTAATTATTTTTTAATTTAGGTTTTTATTCCTAATTTCGCCACCGGACATTATGTACATTTGAACCCGTGGCCACGCAACTTCACGCTTCACTTTCGATTGCATCCGGATTCTTTGACATAAGGCTCATTGGGAGGTGGATGAGCTGGTCAGACAAGGGACAAGTCAGGTGATTTCCCCACGAAGGGAAAGGATTGAGATCCTTTTGACCACCTGCAGTCTGCTCCTGGAAAGATGGGCTTCGTGCCAACTCAGCGAGAGCTGAACAAGTACACAAACTCGCGAAATCCTTCAGCCCACGTGTGGATCAGGACGCTCGGGCGATCTTCTGAGGCTGACAAAATCTCAGCTCTCGAACTTTGGGGGTATTCTCACAAGGCACTATCCGCGAGGTGTGGAAGTTGTGAGACTTGGAATCACTTTGAGTCCTTTTTGCGTCAGCTGTATGGAAGATTAGGTGGAATCATCCCTGCACCTTCTCTGTAGCTACCCTACTCTCGTGGTACTGAGATTTAGGCATCCTGGCTCTCACTTCTGTGCTACGCCTGCTGATATAGCAGGCCTTGACATTAAACATCTGATGAACTTCATCAGCAGCATAAAGCGGTTAACGCAACCGCAGCCGCAGCCATCGTTCATAACACACATAAACCCATCCACCTAACCACCCCACCTGTCTCCTAATCACCCCACCCCTTTACTTCCTTCACAATGGAATTTCAAGGCATGAATTCGATTTCTTCGTCCAAGTGTGCCCCGTCCTTGGGCACCCATTTTTACCTAACCGATCGAACCTAATGCAGGTATTAAAATTTCAGATATTTTATTGTTCCATATTACAAACAGTAGTGGAATATGTAGTGACAGTCAAGCGGTGAATGTAAGACATAACTGAACAGTGTTGTATAGGGTTTTTCAGTAAGAGCCCTTCAACTTTTGAACTTTTTTGAATAAAACACAAACGGTTTGACTTTTTTAACTAATTTTTTTTTTTATTATCGAGTTTGAACATATACATTTAAGTATGAAATTCGATTTCTTTTGCATGACCACCGCGTGCACGTTTTACGAAGTCCAATCGTTGAACCCAATTTTCGACCACTCTTTTGCATAAATCGGCCGAAATTCCAGCAATTTCGCGTTCAATATTGGCTCTGAGCTCACAAATCGTCGCCGGCTTGTTACTGTAGACCAATGACTTCACATAACCCCAAAACGGGACGGCTTGTTAAATGGACCGTAAAATGGCCGTAATGCTCTTAAAGTAGCAGCAACAGAACGATTATTTTCATAAAAAATTTGCACGATTTGCAATCGTTACTCAAATATGTAGCGTTCCATGATGAAATGTATACTAATGAAGTTTACAAATGACAAGCGAAAAATAAAAAATATTGCGTCGTTCGCCCTCCCTATCGGAAAAAAGTTGAAGCGCACCTATTGAATAACCCTATAAATCACAACAAAGTTATCCGTATTTAGGTGCCTGGGCACTGGTCTGAGTTGGGCTCCTGCAGAGTAGCTAAGTTCTTTGTGAAAGTAAACTTAGTAGAAAGGACCTGAGAGTACTGGCAGGTGTACTCACATGATACAAAGCCTGTAGTCAGCATATGGCTGCCATGGAAGTCATTGACGACCCAATATGCCTGTCTTGTCGTAAAAATGAGGGCACTGCGGAGCGTTTTCTCTGTAGCTGTCCGCCGCTCTCTAGGGTTGTTTGGTTGCGATGTTATCTCTCTATTCATCAATGAATCCAAAAGATTCCAACCAATTTCTCCGTCCTACCATCCATACTATATCCATCCTGTCTCTGGATTCCGGGTCACTCTGGAATAAAATGTTATAAAATTGCTGATGAACTTGCTAGGATGGATTTACAGTCCAAAACCATATTGTGGGCAGAAAAAAATGCAGGGTAAATAGTTGAGAAAATACTCAAAGAATTACACATTGGAAAGTCACACAAAAACTCCGTCAAGCCAAAAGGCTGATAAGACCTTTTACCTACAATAGGAAACTGAATGGAATGCGTAAAGTAGACATGAGGAAAATAGTATTTAGGTTTTCTGGCATGTCACTATTACTCAATTTATCATCTCTCAAAACGTCACATTGGGAATAAGACAAAATGTAGACCTTGCCTCGAGGATGATGAAACCACAAAGCATATCTCGTCCAACTGTATTGCCTTGGAAAAGACAAGACTGCCCACCTTTGATCGAGTTCTTATGGATTCGAGTGAAATCAAGAATGCTCCTGTTGCAGATATTCTGAAATTTGTCCGCCAGGCGAAAAATTTACTAAAAGAATTTGGCTTTAGACGAATTTCCAACCCAAACGGATAACTTTTGGGTTAAATAAAGCGTTTTTCAGTAAGAGCGCTTCAACTTTTTTTTTGAATAAAACACAAACGGTTTGACTTTTTTAACTAAGCCGGCTTGTTACTGTAGACCAATGACTTCACATAACCCCAAAACGGGACGGCTTGTTAAATGGACCGTAAAATGGCCGTAATGCTCTTAAAGTAGCAGCAACAGAACGATTATTTTCATAAAAAATTTACACGATTTGCAATCGTTGCTAAAGTGTGTAGCGTTCCATGATGAAATGTATACTAATGAAGTTTACAAATGACAAGCGAAAAATAAAAAATATTACGTCGTTCGCCCTCCCTATCGGAAAAAAGTTGAAGCGCACCTGTTGAAAAACGCCTTAGAACCTGTTGTAGTGCATTTAATGGTAGTAGTGCGACTCAATAGGACCAACATTAACTACTTCTAAAACATGTAGTAGGACACAAAAGATCTTGTACGTCGAAGTGTCGGCCATTGAGTACATTACAGTTACTAAAACTATTTTTATTATTAGTATAGAGTTTCTCCGTTTTGGTAGGGTTCGCAACTACCGGAGATACCATATGTTCCGGTTATCGATATCAAAGGGCAATGCTCTGTTGTTTTGTGTTATGGTGTAGTAATGTTGTAAGAATGATGTAGTAATGTAAGTAAGTAAGTAAGTATTATTATTATTATTATTACAATACAAACAGTTAGCCACCGATTCTTGTTATTGTTAAAAGATAAATAGATATACATTTTAGTTTTCATAAGTAAATATAAAATAAAACACATTCGACCAAAAAACTATAAATAAATACGCCACAACCAAAAATGTAACCTCTTTTTTTAGTGTTTTCTGTTTATTTAATTTCAATGAAATAACGAAAAGTAATTTACACAAATATAAATTCCATTACCTTGAAGGTGTGCATGGTTTAGAAGCGGGCGTACCACCTGCTACAAAAATACTGTTCACCTGTATATGTGGAATTGCTTTTGCTAGGGTGCTCACGAACCAAATATTTGTACAAGATCACGCATGAGCGAGACCGTGTATTTGTAACTGGCTTTGTGCAAAAAGTACCACAAAAGTCCGTCCTTTGATTGCATTTGTTTGTTTACATTTCGTGATTGGTTCATGTTTTGCAAAGCGGTTTACTTTCGATTGTGTTTGGAATTATTAAAAAGTTGGGAATTAAAAGTTTAATAAAGTGATGTGTGCAGGGCTAGACTGCGAAAGGGGGTTTTGTAAAACGGAATATTCCATTTTATGCCACAGAATGCACTTGCTGGAGGTTCAAATTAACCAAAGAAAGGTAATTTTAGAATAATGCTGTTATTTTTGCCTTACGATGTTTCCATCAAAATATCAAAATCAAGCAACCATCCCTGAGACGTTTACTGGTCACCGTCTTCACTCAACAAATTTTTAATTATCAATATAGATTTCATGTCTGGCTAGCCAATATCCGCACTCTACTCATTTACAGTTTGTGGTTATTTTTTGTTGCTTTTTAATGCTTTGCTTTCCTCTTTCTTCAGTTATTCTCCTCCACTCATTCACATCCCTTTTTGGTCCTTTGGTTTTTTCTCCCTTTGTTTCTTGAATAACAGCTCAGCACTTATCCGCTGATGTAGTAATCTCCACATTGGTTTCCTTTTTTTGTTGTATCTTTGTCTTCCAAAGTTTGATGTATACTATATGTACTAACATATATACATACATACACATACAAGTTTAAATGAATGCATTTTAGAGATAAGTATGGAAATGTAACTTCTTAAAGAGATATATTTTCAAGCAAGCACTTGTTTGCATTGGGGGAAGCTTCCGTGTGCAGAAGTTTACGTAAGTTTGAAAGGCGAAAGGCAGAACCCAGACACGAATATTTTGCTTATTGTTCAAGCACGAGCAATGGAGCAAAATTTCTCGCTCTCTACGTACCGTCGCCGAAGCAGAAATCGGACTCCGGCGAGCCCGAAAAAACAGTTGGTACGACGAGGAATGTCATGCAGCCACGTTGCGATCGTTCGCAACGCGAGCCATGTGGGATCGCTACCGAGATCGAAGAAAGGATGAGATACGTATTATCCAAAAGAAGAAACGAGAGACGGAAATACGTGAGGGTGAGGAGCTTGAGATGCTGACCAATAGGAACAACACCCGAAAATTCTACCAGAAAGTTTGGTGGCTCACAGAAGGTTTTAAGACCGGGGCCTGTAGAACAAAGACGGCGATCTGGTGACTGACATCCAGGGCATTCCTAAATTATGAAGAGAACACTTCTCGAACCTGTTAAATAGTGATAGCTGCGCATGTCACATAGAATGTAAAGATCCCCAATCGTTGACGACGAAATTATCGTTCCGCTACCCAACCATGACGAGGTGAGAATATCGATAACGCGGCTAAAGAACAACAAAGTCGCGTGCGCCGACGGACTGCCGGCTGAGCTATTCAAACACGGCGGTGAAGAGCTGGCTAGCTACCGTGCCAATCGGTGGGATTAAAAATAAATAAATAATTGGCGCGTACACTTCTGTTAGGTGTTTGGCCGCGCTCCTCCTCCTATTTGTGGAGTGCGTGTTGATGTTGTTCCACAAATGGAGGGACCTACAGTTTCAAGCCGACTCCGAACGGCAGATATTTTTATGAGGAGCTTTTTCATGGCAGAAATACACTCGGAGGTTTGCCATTGCCTGCCGAGGGGCGACCGCTATTAGAAAAATGTTTTTATTAATTTTGCTTTCCCCGAGACTCGAACCAACGACCTCTCTGTGAATTCCGAATGGTAATCACGCACTTACCCATTCGGCTACGGCGGCCGGTGGGATTAGTCTTCTAAATATCGCCTATAAGGTTCTAGGGGGCATATTCTGTGAAAGTCTGAGGTCCACCATCAACCAACTGATTGGAAGTTATCAGTGTGGCTTTAGACCTGAAAAGTCTACGATCGACCAAATATTCACAATACGCCAAATCTTAGAAAAGACCCATGAGAGGAGAATCGACACACACCATCTTTTCGTCGACTTCAAAGCTGCATTCGACAGTACGAAAAGGAGTTACTTGTATGCCGCGATATCTGAATTTGGTATCCCCGCAAAACTATATGACTATGCAAGATGACGATGCCCAATACCAGCAGCGCCGTCAGAATTGGGAAGGACCTCTCCGAGCCATTTGATACCAAATGAGGTTTCAGATAGGGTGACTCGCTGTCGTGTGACTTCTTTAACTTGATGTTGGAGAGGATCGTAAGAGCCACAAAACTTAATATCTCAGGCACAATATTTTATAAGAGCGTACAATTGTTGGCGTATGCTTATGATATTGACATCGGCCTTAAAACCGCAGGTACGCTGGCGGGGTTATGTCGTCCGAATGGATACAAAGGCTCCGGCTCTGAAAGTATTCGATGCGGTACCAGCTGGTGGTAGCAGAGAAAGACCTCCTCTGCGTTGGAACGATCAGGTGGAGAAGGACTTGGCTTCACTTGGTGTATCCAATTGACGCCGGTTAGCACGAGAAAGAAACGACTAGCGCGCTTTGTTAAAGTCGGCTAAAATCGCGTAAGCGGTTATCGCGCCAATTAAGAAGAAGAAGTATCTGCCGTAAGCAATGATCTGACGCTCACCTATATAAATGTGGTATTTCACAATAAACATTTGCTAACACTTTCTAGAGCCATCTTTGGGTGTTATAGAAGGCGTTAAGCGTTATCAAGTGGTGAATCATACGCGATAACTCTGTTGTTGCTTTCACATGCAACTTTTTCGTCAAGCGAGGAAAGCCCAAACATGACGAGCAGAGAAGTGGCGAATCGCAGGCGCCTAAAGAAAAGTTGGCGAAAGCAAAAATTGCAGGCGCTAGAACAATAAACTGTTATTGAATTACGCTGATATAGGCATAGTGCAGCGAATAAATATTCAGTAGTTACGTTTCCCAGATCATGCCATGCTAATGGAAAACTTCTACCCTGCTCTTGGTGACAGAGGAAGAGTTTTATTTTGTGTGCGTTAGCAATATTAAAAAAGAAATATCGATAGCACTAGTCGCTTATGCTTAAATATTATTTCGCAATTTTAAATATAAATATAATAAACTAATAATAAAAAGGTAAGTGCAAAAGCATTCCACGCGCACACTTCGTTTGAATCTTTTCCTGTTTAAGAGTTGAACATTTCATTTGATGGCACATTTATGTTAATGAAAATAATAATGCACTCGCAAGCGGCCAAGTTTCTCTTCCAGTTCTCTTGTTTGTTTAGTGAACGCTGTGAATGGTTTCTATGAGAAACTTTTTTATGACTGAATCTACTAATGGGACGTAATTGACAGCCGTTGTCTCACGCACAAGCACACTTGGTTGCAGTGAAGGTATAAAAAGATACTAAACCAAACGAAACTGTGAGCCATGATAGCAATTTATACTCATTAGCAGCCATTTTTCAATCAATCAACCATCAAAAAGTAGAATCGGCGGCGCCCCGGCAACTAAACCAGCCACTAACTAATTAAAACGCTTTACGGTCAAACCCATTCAGCGGTCAGCTGGTTGGCTTTACATTAGATAAATTAGATACACAACTCGCCGGACGCAAGATTAATTGTTCGTATTTGTGCAGATCTCGGATTGGCGGCACCAGTCTGATTTTTATTGCTGGTAAATTAGTAATTTATCATGCTTTATTGTGGACTCTTGCTCGTAGCGTATGTGTTTGGAGATAATGGTCGGACGTTGCGTATGAGTAATTAAATGGATGCGAATGTCGCTCGTTTGCTGCCAGAAACCATAACTCAAAAAATTAAAAATTACTTCATAAATGGAAATAAAGTGATATTTTCATCCTATGAGATAGTGTTAATAGACACCGCTATAAATTTTATTACTAACATTAATTTAACTAACTAATTGTTTTTCGTTTCTGACATTCATTCTTCCAACAAACGAGCTATATCTGAAATTATTGATAAATTTCAGCAACAGCCAACAGCAAACTGTTGAATTTTGTACACGTTTACAAAAAAATAGAAGGCTTTGTATTTGCATATATTTATACGGAAATCCGAACACCTGTGAAGCGATCAATTACAGTTGAATTTTGACAGAATCTAGCAAGATTACAACTTTTTTGAGCCTTAGTTCATATAAACATCCAAGTGTTTTTTTACACGGTCGATACGTTCCTTAGAAAATACATGCGACATATGGTAAATTTGGGGATAAATTCCACAACTTTAAAAAGTCGGATAAAATGAAAAAACTCTAAATATTTTCTCAAAAACCCGTGCAAAAGAATACATAAAACAAAAACGATTCATTTTTATTACAACAAAAACTAAAATTAGTGTGCATTTCAAAATTCAATCCATAAGTACAAACCATAAAAATTCAAATTGAAATTAGGAATAAAAATCTATTTTCCAACTATTCATCGCTACTTGATAAGAAGCGTACACGCGTACGGACTGTTCCAGAAATGCTATCATCAGTATATAGAGGTATATCTGACATATCTACTGATGATAGCATTTCTAGTCTGGCACAACTGTCGGGTTTGATTCAAAGGAAGAATTTCGTTTGTTATTAATGACCTCTGCTGGTTTTTTTGTTGTTATAAAGTCTGTTATTAGCGGCTGTTTTTTTCGTTTCTCAAGTTGCTAATATAATTCTTGTTATTCAGCTACACAAAACTTAAGATAACGTTGAAATTTTAATGTACGCTCCATGTCAGGATCGCGAGTAAGAAAATATTGTTCCATACTTGTAGCAAACTTTAAGACGTCGCGAATTAAATCACCCCTTAATAGCTGAACTTCACCTTCGTTTTTATCATTATCGGCTTCTTTATTATCACAAACTATTATAAACTCGATCAAATCGTCCTTATCCGAAAGGATTTCTCACATTAATTCATCGATGTCAGCCTTTTGTATGTTATTGAAACCTTCGCCACCAATTGCTATCGATAGATATATAATTTCAGAACACACGGCTGTTGTTTTTACTACGAAACTTCCACTTTTTCGTATGCATATTTAAATGATTCAGCACTGGGTGGCTGAACACATTATCAACGAGCAAAAGTATTTTGATTTCCAAACATTTTTGTTCCATACATTCCTGGACTTCAGGAACAAAGCAGTTGTTGAACCAATTTGTAACAGATCAGCCGTCATCCATGCCTTTTTATTCGCCATCAAATGAACTGGAAGGTGTTTAATGCTCTTAACTCTTAAAGCTCGTGGCATAAGGGATTTGTTGATTAAGAGAGGCTTTAACATTTTATCACCAGATATGCGTTACTTCAAAACAAAAACGTCACCCGACCTTTCGACGCTTTAAAATCACCAGCTGATTTTTCAGATCTTGCTATGTACGTTTTTTTAGGCATTTTCTTCGAGAACAATCCCGTTTCGCCGGCGGTAAATATTTGGTCTAGAGTATAACCGCACTGTTCAATTATTTTTTCTAGTTTATCCGGGAAACGTTTTGCAGCATTTTCGTCTGCTGATGCTACTTCTCCTTTTATTTTTAAATTGTGAAATGCGTGTCTTCTTAAAAAACCTATCAGCCATCCCTCACTTGCATTAAATACCAATTTCTTAGTTGCCTGAAGACTTGTTGACGGTTGAAACTTCTGAAGTTGGTTGCATATTTTAAGTGCTTTCTCTTTTATAATTTTCCCATCAATAGGTATATTTGTTTGTTTTGCAAATCTTCCATCCAAAATACCATGTGTTTTTCCGTTTTCTCCAAGATAGGATTTGGACTATAAGAAGATGTTTTAGAACTAAGTTCCGAACCAGAAATTATTGGTTGTCGAATGGAATTTTCATTTTTTCTAATTGTTTTTACAGTCGCTTCGCTTAAACCAAAAGCTTTGCCAACAGATGTGGGACCTTCGACTCTCTTCAGGCAGTCTAAGATTTTTATTTTCGTTCCTAATGAATGTTTTGTTGTTGTTTATGCATTTTATTGATAAGGCTATTATAAAAACGAACTTCAGAATAGAAAACTTAACACAATATTAACGTTTTTAGCAGTAAAAAGTTATCAAAAATATAAATCAAACTTAAAATTTCACCAATTAATTAAAAAAACTTTGATTTGAACGTTAACTTACAAAACTTTATTGAAAGTATTTATTACCTCTTACGAACTGAACACTTTTCCACAATACTGACTAACGAATGCTGTGTTCAAGCTGAAGTAGAACGAGATAAAGAAAAAAGCGATAATAAAAATCGGCTATTCTCCGTAAAGTAAACAAGCCATGAAATAGACCAAGTCACTAACACATCTATGGGCATAAACCGACCGATGGTTTGTTTACTTATGTATACCGGGGGTTACGGTAATCCACCAATTGTATTTTGTTACTGCATAGATTAGAATTCCAAAAATTTTTAGGGATTCGTGCTAGAACAAAAAATTCTCGTGAAAATATACATTAATTCTATTGATGATGTTATTTCAAAATCGTGTAAAAAAATACCGTGTAAAAAATTGGGTATATTTTGTTGTCATTATTTGAGATTGCAATTGATGTGTTGTGAAAAACTGGAAAATATGCGGAACCATAAAAAAAAAAAAACACCAGTCTAACGGTTAGACGGGATAGAAGTGAAACCTTCCGTAAGACAAACTGAGAGAGAATAAGGAGCAAGATAATTATAGGTTCATTATAATATTGCTATAAAGTTCATATTTTATTTTCTTCATTTTATTATTATTCATCCTTAATGTTTTCAATTTCAACAAATGATACGAGTGGCTTCTGATAGCTAAAATATGATACAAATGCTTTGGTTTCGATGTTGTCAAAAAAAAATACCCAAACGGACCGAAGAAACAGACTTACAAATTTCTTCCATTTTCGTCTACTTCTTTTCATATAAAAATTTATGTCTCTTTCCACCAAAGCTAAATGTATTTGTATATTTCTTCTTGTATTTATTCAAGGCCGAAATCCCGGCGGTACTGCGATACCGGGCCAACCCGTGGCAAAGGTAAGGAAAGCCCCTAAAACACTCCGCCCATTTCCAAAAATCAGTTTAACATTTGTTATCCTCCGATGGAGGATCTATCAGATGTTAAGCTGATAAACTTTGATCTTAGCCATAAGGCCGAGAAGCGATAACCATACACAACCAACAAACTACCTTGTCATTACATTTTCTAATAAACCTTTTGAGAATTACACGCTCAAAAAAATTAATGTACGAAATATTTATACCGATTCACTTAAACACGGCGAGCTGTTTGATTTCATGTTCGTGCCTGTGTATGTGCATTTGTGCGTTCATATCGCCACAGTGCATGACTACCAGCCTTGGCTGAGCACAGTAAGAAAATGTATTCGAGCGTATATATGTATGTATATACGTTAGTGTGTTTGTACGATTGTGCTCTGCGCTCAGCTTTGTGTCGATTTTACTGTGCGCTGCGCAGGTTGGGGTATTCTTGCAGAATGTAAAGATGATTCACACACTGTCGACCGACTGGGTACAGTTGTCACAAGTGATGATATGTATAATTTTTATATGAAAAATCAAGGCGAATCTTTTGAAGGTGGTAGCAATAACACAGCTGATTTGTTATTTTTTTCTTCCGCCGTGTACATTTGCATTTCTTCTTGTATTTATCCAAGGCCGAAATCCCGGCGGTACTGCAATACCGGGCCAACCCGTGGCAGAGGTGGAGCAAGCCCCTAAAACACTCCACCCATTTCCAAAAATCAGTTTAACATTTGTTGTCCTCCGATGGAGGATCTATCAGATGTTAAGCTGATAAGAACAAACTACACTTTGATCTTAGCCTTAAGGCCGAGAAGCAAACTACCTAGTCAATACATTTTCTAATAAACCTTTTGAGAATTACACGCTCACAAAAAAAAAATTAATGTACGAAATATTTATACCGATTCACTTAAACTGACTTTCAGTATCTTAACCAAAAATAGAAAAGCCAAAAAACTGTTTTCAATAAATAATCAGAAATGTCCTACAATGCAAATTTCAAAAAAAAATTTTATTTCTTGTGATTCGAACCAAGAATTTTGGATCGGAAGCTCACATTGCTAGCCGCTCGGCTATCGCGCCATACTGTCGGTGCTGGCCTAAAAGTTATTTAGTTCGTCGCTACCTTTATATGTAATATTCGTAGCCAAGTTGGTCGCTTTTTTCGTTTCACTTTTTCCCAAATCACTCCCAACGATTCTAAAGAAGTTTTCACTTCAATAAGCGATTATGATAAAATTAAAATAAAAAGCTATAAATTTTCCACAAACTAATTTCAGCTATCAAGTAGTGAAAATATTACTTAAAAATATTCTGAAAACTTTGGAAACTCATTTAATGAAAAAAAACTACAATTTCCTTTAAACGCTCTATAATTTTTTGGAATTCTTCATTAAAAGAGTTGAGTGTGTGTACTTATATATCTATACTATAAAGGTGAATGTCTGTACGTTGTGCGCGCATCACTAGGAAACGACAACACCAAATGACGTAAAAATTTTCTACACATTCATATTTTTACCCAATGAAGGTTATAGGCATGTTTTTATGTTGGAACTCCCTTCCCACAGCCCCCAGACCGCGCCACCTCATTCGTCACTAATAATCGAATATTTGCTTAAATTTGCAGACTGTTTTTTATGGGCAGCTTTTTCATGGCAGAAATATACTCTGATGTTTGCCATTGCCTGCAGAAGAGCAACCACTTACTTTTTCTGTGTTCGAGGTTTCGTATCCACTCACTTCCAAATGGTAGTCACACGCCAACTCTTTCGGCTACACAGCCGCCAAACTAAACTAAATTAACGAAAATTCAATCTTGTGTTACGATTTATTAACAAATTGAGTTGTAGTTGTTAAATTAAAACTATAGCTGGTTTTATAACATTGAGGATTGTACAGCCCTATTATGTCTTACGAACGAACACCCGCCACGAATTCGGGAAAAATACTTTTAGTAGTTCCAAAGTTTTCGTATAGTAGATAGCGTTGCCAACCACTTGCACTAAGACAAAGTAGTACTGCCGACTTTTAAAATGAAATTCGGATAGTTTTTGCTTGCATCGTTGATAACTAGTAGATGTGGCTATCAATTTCAACATTTCCTTTTTATAAGAAGATGTAAATAAATTAATTCTAATTTATGCTGACCCTGCCTTCAGCATATTAATTAGCCTCTCGTAGTTGGTCGACACTTATCGAAAAAAAAAACAGCTTGGGAATTATGCATGAAATTACACATTGGCTGAAAAGTCCTGGGCCTAACAATGAAAACACGTTTTATTTTTGTTCAAAATCAGCTTTATTCATCACAGGGTTGGTCATTTTGCACTACCACTAAATTGAACTACCGCACTATGCATAAAATTTGTGGTAATTTCATTATCACTAAATCTTCAATTTTTCAGTGTTTTCACTGTCCGCTTATTTCATTAATTATTTAATGTATTATGCCCAACTCTGATTCATCAAAGAAATTTCCATCAAGAACAACGCAATCATTCCAGCACCGCTCTAACATTTTAATACCACTTTTGTAGAACGATTTATTTTTTGCCTCAAAATAGGCCTCAGTTTCAGTGATAACCTACTCACTTGTTTAGGCCTGCGGACAGGCAGTAGTCGCTGGGAGCCAAATCTGGTGAATACAGTGAATGTGGGAGCAATTCGAAGTTCAATTCATGTTGTTCAAACAGTGCTCAGAGTCATCAACACGTTCTTGTTTTTGTTCACCAGTGAGCAAACGCGGCACCCACTTTGAACAAAGCTTTCTCATAGTCAAATGCTCATGCAATAAAAAGCCAAAGCGTTCTTTTGATATCTTTACAATGTCAACTAACTCACGCAACTTCACTTTTCAATCACTCAAAACGATTTTATGTATTTTTTGATGTTTTCTGGTGTTACCGCCTCCTTTAGACATGAAATGCGCTATGCATCATCGGTGTCTCGACAACCACGTTTGAAGTCAGCAAACCACCGTTTTATTGTTTTTTCTGATCCAGCGGTGTCCACACAACACTTTTCAAGCCATTGCTTTGCTTGAATGGTATTTTTCCCCATCAAGAAGCAGTGGAAAATTAAAACACGAAAATTTTTCGATTGATTGTTTTGAAAATAACAAAAGTAGCGTGACTCTTAGCACAATAACTTATGAACTAATGAATAGAATATTATGCAATGTTAACAGCTGTCTATTTATTGTTAGTACTAACTGGATGCAATAAAACTTGTGCCATCTATATGTTAGGCCCAGGACTTTTTAGCCCATCTATTGCAAATAAATCTTGAATTCCTCTTTTTTTTAACAATTTAATAACACGTTTTCATTATTTTTTTTTAGTAAAATTAGTGCACTAGCCTGCCATACCAGAGGTTGTGGGTTCGAATCGCCCGTAAAGCACGGTCCTCGCACTTTTCCAAATTTACCTACTTTTCCTATTTTTAAAAAAACAAAAACAAATCTCGTTTCTGAAACCCAAAAACTTATCCTATACATCCTTACTGCCGCACAATAGTCAGCGCATTATTTGCATTGTGGCTGCAAAAAAAAAGCACACAGTCACACATTGTATCCATTGGCGCCAGCAAGAGGAAGCGGGCAGCCGCGGTAAAAGCGCAGATTCACCTCTTTAGCGAAGTCTTCAACCATCTGTGCGATCCTTCTGCTAGAAAAATGTGAGACACAGATGGCGCTCCAAGCAGTAAGAAGGCGTTGTTCCTTAAACAAGGACAGGTGGGCATTCCCACTACTTAGGACTGATAGCGGCAGGCTAATCACCCACCCTGTCAGGAATCAAATAGTTGAACGAAACCAACGCAAGACAAGTCTTGTCGAGGCCCTATGCTCTCGAGAGGCGTGAAGAAGGAAACAAAATGTAAATTAAAGCATTTCCGACAAAGTAAAACATTCTTATAAATTTGTCACAAAAAACTTCCAATGCTGTGTTTCATTCGGAACCAATAATACCGATTTCACGGATTTCGAAAATTCGGCAGAATTTCGGAATCACATTGGAATTAATAATAGCATTTTACCGAATTTGGCTCATCGGAATTAATAATAAGCCTGATATATTCAGACTGTTTTTTATGTGAGCTTTATTACGCTCATATTCATTTACGGCTAAAAGTGTTTGGATAAAAGCGAAGAATAACAGAAAATTTTGCACCTGATATGGCAATGAATGTTTACGCAAATTACGAAGTAAGTTTCATATTACAGGTATATGTTCATCTACAAAACGTATAGAATATTTTCGTACATAGGTATGTATTTGTGTGCACCTCATACACACTACAGAATTAGTTCTAGCAAGGCCGGTCAACAGGTTAATTGTGGATTCCACTGTGCGTTTGTGCACATACCTATTTGTTGTGTACATTGTATATTTTTATTTAACAAAAGAAAAACATTGTATTTACTAATAAAATGTATATTTGTGTAAATGTATGTTTTTATAGTGTTGTGTGTTATGTTTACCGAAGGTGTAACATATGAAAGTACAAGCCAAACGTTAGCAAACAACAGAGGACGTAACGTAATATGTAAATTACAACGCCCTCTGGCGTCTTAAATAACTTGTTCATGTACATATGCAACTACAAATACGTATGTAGTTCTGCCAGCAAAAATTTTCCAACGCTGTTAAATAGCTTAAGGTAGACAGAAAAATTAATTAAGTTGGTAAAAAAGTAAAAAAAAAAAGTATAGCCGCCACAAAACATTGTTTGTTTATTCTTCTGTATGTTCTGTGGACTCACTGTACAAATTAATCTCAACAGACAAATTATGTCCATCTGCAGTGACATCTACAAAATGTTATCAGGATCGTAAAATAGGAATACTCAAATAAACCACCTTGATAAAAAAGCTCCCAGAACAACCGCTTTTTTATTGTTATGTTGCCACATCTGTGTATAGAATTCCTACCAAAATTTTGAACGCCCTTGAAAACCTAGAAATGTTGGGGAACTGTTTCGGTAATGATACTCGAAAAAAACAGACGTTTACAAGTAACATGAACGCTTCAGAAGATATCATGAGTCCATTGAGGAGGACGAACGTAATGGCAGGTCGCCGCCATCGAAAACTGATGAAAACATTAATAAAGTGAAAGAAAATTTGATCAAGATTAGACTTCTATACGGATATACCCAGTGATTGTGATTATCACCCTCCTATTCTCTCTATCGAAAAGAATTTCCCAGTGAAAATCCATTCTAGACTGGAATGGCTTGAAGAAGATCCTTCATCCAACACACTCGTTAAGATCTACATGGACGGATCTAAAATGGATACCGGTGTAGGATCAGGGTTATATTGCGAAGAGCTTTTTATCAGTGAATCCTTTAAACTACCCTATCACTGTAGTGTTTTTCAAGCGGAAATAGGCGCTATTCATAAAGCCTTAAGATAAACAGAATATCATCAAAAGATATCTGCATTCTATCAGACAGCCAAGCTGCCCTACGGGCTGTGGATGCATTCCGAATAACATCAAGGGCTATCTTACACTGTCGCCAATCTCTTAAAGAGATGGCTAACTAGTATCGCTTTATCTTATGCTGGGCTCCAGGCCACAGAGATATGCCAGGGAACTGTAGAGCTGACCAATTTGCAAGAGAAGGTACCTGTATGCCAAACATAAATAATTTTATTCGACTACGTCTCGCAGCTTGTCACTAATGAATGCTGTAAATCAAAGATGGATTAGGGCCAATACCTGTAAAATTGCTTGGCAAACATGGCCAGGGCTAAATTTACGCCTATCCAAGGATATTATAAAATTTAATAGTCTTCAAATTAAGACCTTAGCAGGGGCTCTCACAGGAAATTGTCTCATAGTAAATCACGCAAGGAGATTAGGCGTTTACATGCATGATTTCTCTCATAGCTGTAGGAGTGTGGAGGATTTGGAAGCAATTCAAAGCCTTTTTTGCAGTAACCACCTTTTCACACGCCCCATCAAACCTACTCACCTAACAGCCCTCTTCCTTTGGACCCAACCTGTCGAAACAGCACGTTCTCTGGGTCTACCGTTAGATGAGTTAGACGAAGACGACCGGTAACTACACTGCTATGACAGGGTTTAGTAAGCTGATACAACAACAAAAACAACCATGAACGAAAGAGTTGCCCAATTCCTTGCAGCAGAAACAAAAAAAAATCAGCTCGTGAGCAGGCGGTTATGGAATTTCAGTTCTTGTATGCAGTAAACTTTGATGTTTTTATATTTCCGCCACGAACCTCTTGAAGTTCTACGAAGTAGTCAACACATCGCCAACTCACAAGCCAATTTCAAGCGAATTTCGGTTCATGGTTCAGTTCAACAATCTCTGCGTTAATTTCATAGCACTTCATCGCACTTCGAGGCTTGATGTAGGCCTGTTATACTTTTTTAAATATTGTATTGGTATTTTAACTTTATGCAATTATTTTTGTTATTTCGACTGTTGAGGAAATATTCTTCGAATTTTGCTGTTTTACAACTCCAGCTCATCGCTCTCAAAGCAATGTTGGCATTCTGACTTAATTGGATGTAAGAACAAAGAATACAAATATCTGCCAGCTGCTACTTTGTTCTTGGTGAATTTGACAATTGAGTGTCGTCAGTAGAGAAAATAAATAAACCTTTGAGTGTAAATGTATGCTCGTGCAAATGTACATATGTGTGCACGATTCCTTTCCACTTGATTTCGCTTGTGCTTCCTCTTCTTTTCGTTTGTGTATTTCTTTTAATGGCAGCTCTGGGATGGCGCAATCTTGTATTCTATTATTCTTAATTATGGCCGTTTAGGTAGTCTTATGTTAATCCTGCCTAAACGCATCCAAAAGTACCAATCAATGCTTTGGATAATATTTTAACATCGCTGATGACATAATTCAATCCGTTCAAGAAATCAAGTATCTAGTTGTTGTTTTCGATACGCATTTTAATTTTCTAAGTCATATAGACTTTATTTCCATGCGTATTCTGTCTTGGCTTTATAAGGGCCTATAAATAGCTCGGGCTATGTAGACCATTTTAGCCTGAAATTGCTATTTACTGATTTTGTGTGTTGGATGCCTTACCACCAATTCCCTATTGACAGAATTGAACGGGTACAAAAAGTTTTCCATAAGTTGGCTTTTTCTTCAATGAATTTCTCTGATCCTGTCCCTTAATTTGAGTTCCGCTTACTTCTAATTAGTCTTTGTTTTTCCGCTTTTTTTTGTTTAATATAATCAAAGGTGAAATTAACTATCCCTCTCTTCTAGAAATGATTAACATTTAGGTACCTATCAGACTACGTAATAAATATCCATTCCATCTGAATAAGTAGATTCAGAAAAAATTACGCCTACAATGCCCCAATTTCTCATTCTCTTCTTGAACTGAATGAGGTCTCTACTGAGCTTGATTTTGCATCATCTAAACTATGTTTATAATTTAATTTAACATTTTTTTAATTATACTTTTGTAGTAAGTACTGGACAGCTCTCGAAAAGACAACGATTAGACAGAAAGATCAACGTATGGGGCTTATATGTAACGGCGGCGCTTTTACCACACCCTCTGATGGTCGGAATATTCTTTTCTCCTTAACTCTCCTATACATGGCTGGTGAACAGAATGCAGGTAACATTGCTGTTCGGCTTGTCGCAACTCAATGGCGTTGACAACTCAGTCTGGGTATAATATTGTTCGACTGAATCATATTTTAATAAGTTATTTAGTCCTAGAATTCCAGCTAGACGTGAGTGGGTTGACAATTTGATACTTGGTCGGAAAAACAGCTTACGGTTCTTTACTGATGGCTCAAAGCTTGACGATAAAGTTGACTTTGGTGTCTACTGTAAGAAGCCAAAACTAAGCATTTCGGCCAGTCTTTCTTATCACTGTAGCGTATTTCAGGCTGGAATCCTAGCCATGAATGAGGTAGCAGTCTGGCTAGGCAAAAATATGGCTCCCTTCAGAGAAGTCTACATTTACTCCGATAGCCAAGCGCGATTAAATTTCTTTGTGGGGCTGGCATTATTTCCGTCAGTGCTCGCAAATGCTGCTTTTGTCTTAACCAGCCGGCGGAATATTTTCGCATCCACATGATATTGGTGCCAGTAACATACAAGAGGATTGTAAGGCAGATACATATTTGCCTCCCACTTGATATGGGCACAACAAACTGCGTGGTACAAGTACCATTGTCATTTCAACCAGCACGAGATGTGTTAATAGTCTGGCAAGTAACGTTAGAAACAGGATTTTGCCTAAATGGGACGTCAGGCGCTCACGGATTGAACATACCTCATTTTGACTATAGCACAAGGTGCAAGAACGAGGAGGAGACATCTTCTCCGTCACTGTCCTAAGTTTAGATACTTTGGCTCATCGTCAATCAATGATACTGATGACCTTAGGGATGTGAGTATCAGCCAGATCAATGGGTTTGCACTTAAAACAAAATGATTTAACGAGGAGTAGCAGGCAAACTGCTACTGTGTATCTCAATGGATCGGTTACGTTCTTCGGGAATTGTATGAGGGCTGAAAAAGTCCTACATATTCCACCCATTCATATATTATATATTAATGCAGAAGGCATGCGTCAGTTCAACTATCTGTAGAACACTTGCAAGACGTATTGAAAACAGACTATCTGGTTCCCAAGACTATAAAGTACGTATACCCGAGAGAACGGGTTGGCCAACCAGAGTCATATAAGCTGATAGTGGTCACCATATTTGTACTGAGGGCTCAAAGATGGACAATGGCAGTGGATCGGGAGTGTACTCGGAACAACTATCCTTAAATGGCTTCTTTAGACTTCCAAACTGTTATAGCGTCTTCCAAGCTGAGATCTACGCTACAGACAGAGCTGCAAAAACGATAAGACTAATGGATTTACCTCGACGAAACCCTACCATTTTTGTTGATGGTCAAGCAATTGGTCTCAGCGAACATCAACGTTAAAGAATGTAGGAGGTCGCTCTCGCTTGTCCAACTACACAGCACCATACTTTGTTGAGTCACCAGCCACACTGGAGTGGAGGGAAATGAAAGAGTGGATGGATGTGCAAGGAAAGGCTCTGAGCGTGACTTACAACGAATGGTAGAGGACATAAGCATTTCTCTAAAAGAAATGTACACTGCGATTGACTTGAGCGTAATGGCGGCCGCCGTAGCCGAATGGGTTGGCGCGTGATTACCATTCGGAACTCACAGAGAGAACGTTGGTTCGAATCTAAGTGAAACACCAAAATTAAGAAAAACATTTTTCTAAAGCGGTCGCCCCTCGACAGCCAATGGCAAACCTCCGAGTGTATTTCTGCCATGAAAAAGCTCCTAATAAAAATATCTGCCGTTCGGAGTCGGCTTGAAACTGTAGGTCCCTCCATTTGTGGAACAACATCAACACGCATACCACAAATCGGAGGAGGAGCTCGGCCAAACACCCAAAAAGGGTGTACGCGCCAGTTATATATATATATAATCGCGGAAACCAATAGAAGGTGGTCTCTGCCTACCAATTGCAGGGTCTCTAAAGCGCTCACATGTGTTATAACGAGTCACTGCACTATTGGCACCCTAGCCAGTACTTCTGCAGGAGTTGAAATTGAAGGAAGAAGAAATGGAGTTGGTAAAACACCTCCAACACAGGACATTCACAGTCCTGCACTTCAAAGAAGCCGTGTCGAATATCTTGGCGATTATTTCTTCGAAGGCCTGGGAAATTAGCAAAGTGTCTCACTGAAGGGACTAGTTGCCTTTTAAGTGGTTTAAACCCCTTAGTTAGGGGATGGAAATCAAATGCAGGTATCACAAAGGGTCTTAGGGCCACCGAGTGTCTTGTCTTAGACAAGCAACCTGGCTAACCTAACCTAACCTAGTGAGTTGGTTTAAAGACCGAAGACCTACCTACCAAGTACTCAGTAAGAACAATTATTTATTGATATCAGAATAAATAAATAGAACGGTCAGCTGAAGCTACAGGCTGGTGCCAGTACTTTTACAGTAAACAGTAAATGTAAAAAATTGTGCTTGTCAAAAAATACAGCTAGTAATAATTTAATCCAGAATTTTAATATTTTTGCATGTACCTTGTTTTACTATGTTTAGCATTTTTCCATTGGCTTACAAAAGCTTAAGAACTTTTGAAATACCATAGTAACATTTTTCAATTCTTCTCTGCTGGCATTTACTCGCACATATTCACATTTACACACATGTACATATGTATGTGACATGTGTGAATGCTATCAAATTTGCTGTCATGCAACTATTCATAAACCTGGCTCTTTGTACTTTATATTATTGATTGGCCCATAATAAAACTTTTACGTAAGTATGTACGTCTATATTACATATTTATATAGGTATACCTACATAAAATATACGTATTTATGTAGTACAAATATGTATGTGTATGCTGATGAATGGCTCACTTACGAGTATATCGACAGGACGCAATGAGTATACAGTGTGTGCTTAAATAACACTTACAAACTTTATCGCCAGCTAAGCTCTAAGGCCTAATGTATAGCTCAGCAGATAACAACAGGTGCGGCCCAAGGATCAATACTCGGACCTGAACTTTGGAATATAAGCTACGATGAAATCCTTCGAATAGAAATGCCTGAGGATGTGCATTTAGTGGGATACGCAGATGACATAATAATAATAAGTAATAAATGCTCGAAACACTGACGAAGCCAAACCAACAGACGTTTCCCATTAGAAGTAGATGCCGGTGGAAAACTCTCCAATCTGTGCAACGCAACTGCGCTCTCAGAGTGGCTTCTTCATACAGAACAGTATCTGAAGCAGCGGTGCTAGTTATCAGCAGAACCATCCCTATAGATATCCTAGAACAAGAGCGCAAACGGAAAACCCAGTACCACGCTTCTCCGATATTAGAATTCAATCGTTCATACTTTGGCAGGCAAGATGGAACTCTGAAGCACGGTGAGGTTAACTATTACCTCACACAGTTTTTGTCCGGACATGGGTTCTTTCGCAAGTATTTGTGGCGGATGGGAAAAGTGAGCCTACCAAACTGCATATATGGAGATACTGAGTATGATGATGTGGAGCGCATCTTTTTTAAATGCGAGAAATGGAACATAGAGAGAACTGCTCTGCAACGAGCTATTGGTGTATTTACACCTGAAGAAATAAGCGACAAAATGATGATAAGCGAAGAAAAATGGAATTCCGTCGCAAATTTCGTGGAGTATATTATCTCACCGCCAAAAAAAGAATGTACAGCTCAAAATAATAGGTTGTGGCAGCACCGCTGCTGAATTAATTTATGACATGTGGCAGCACCGCTGCTCAATCAATTTTATGTCAGTTCGTCAAATAATGTCAACCTTAAAATTCAATGAAAATTTATTCTCTTTTCAACCGGCGACGAGGCCACACCATAATTTGATTCAACTTATTTAAGTTCCATTTACTATTTATTGGATATAATAAAAACTATTTAATTGGATATAATAAAAACTCCATATTGGTGACGCCGACGTTTAAAAATAATTTTTTTAAATAATCAACGGAATTCACTCGCAATTTTTTTGGACGAAATTTAACACGCTATCCATAAACGCAATTAAGGAAAGAAGACCTTATTGCCGCCACGTGGTTTCAACGCGCCGATATTTGCAAGGGTTTGTTCGTCGTATGTTTTCAAGAGGACTTGCATGAGCGATCGTTAGCAGAAATTGTTTGAGGGATCTTTCGTCTGGAAGTCGAATCGTGACAAAATTTTGGAAAGTCTACTTCGTACATTCAACATGCCTGGAGATAGCGAATCGAGCGGGACTTCACAGTCAAGCAATACATCATACGTGAGTACTGTTAATTCTATGCCTTTACCAGAAATCAGTCGGATTACAATAAAAGCACCGACATTCGTTAAAAAAGAACCGGATTTATTTTTTATACAAATGGAAGCACAATTCATTAACGGTAGCATTACTCGCGACAATTCGAAGTATAATCATGTAATATCTGTTCTCGAACCTGAGTATTTATCAATGGTTTCTGACTTGATTCGTAGTCCTCCCGCGGAAAACAAATATGAATCACTTAAAAACCGTCTAATTAGTGAATACACTCAATCTTATCAAAGGAAACTCAGAGTTTTACTCACTGAAATCGAACTTGGTGATGACAAACCGTCACATTTGCTACGAAAAATGCGTGATTTAGCCAAAAATGCTCTCACCGATGAGGCAATCAAGTCCCTTTGGATTGAACGTTTACCGGAAAACGTTCGTGCCGTCGTGGCAATTTCAAACGACGACCTCAACACCTGTGCTACCTTAGCAGATAAAGTTGTCGAATTGACTGCCCCAAAACTAATTTCGGAGATCAAATCGGATAACACACTCCTTCAATTGAACGCTCGTATCGATGAATTAGCCAAATCTTTTCGCGAATTTAGAGCGAGCAGAAACAATAGTCCAAATAAATCCCAGAAGTCACACAATTCGAGTCGTTCACGTTCCAAATCTCGTAATAAAAGACCGTATTGTCGATTTCATTATCGTTTTGGGGCCATGGCACGCAAGTGTGAACAGCCATGCGCATTCAAAAAGCCCGACGATAAAAGTGATGAACATTCAAAAAACTAAATTCCACCTCGTAATTTGCGGTAGACGAAGTGGGTCTGAATTATTCTCGCCGCTTATTTGTCACAGATCGTTCAAATTGCCGCAAATACTTAGTTGACACCGGAGCAGATTTCTCCGTTTTACCTCGAAATTTGTTCAATAAATTAAAAATTCCCGATAGCTATAAACTTTTCGCCGCAAATGGCACACCCATAGCTACTTTCGGTTATTTCACTTCTTCAGTCGACCTTGGACTTCGACGTAATTTCACGTGGTCATTTCTCATCGCCGATGTAGCAAAGCCAATATTAGGTGCAGATTTTCTCAATGAATTTGGCCTCTTAGTTGACATCAAGAACAAGCAATTAATCGATGCGAAAACTAAGTTACGCACCAAATGCAATTCTCAATTAATTCAATATGAAAGAGTCAACACTATTGACGACAACTCGATTTTTAGCGATTTATTGCAACAATTCAAAGATCTTACGCTTCCCCCTACTTTCAATAAAGGTAATAATCTGAAACAAAGTTCAGTCAAACATCAGATTATTACAAGTGGACAACCAGTCTTCTCCCGTGCTCGGCGGCTTAATCCAGAAAAGTTAGCAATAGCAAAAAAGGAATTCGAACTGATGATCAAAGCTGGTATTTGTCAACCAAGCAAAAGTCCTTGGGCAAGCCCCTTGCATATGGTTCAAAAAAAGACAGGACAGTGGCGCCTTTGTGGCGATTATCGCATGCTCAATGCTATCACCACGCCTGATCGATACCCTTTACCTCACATTCAAGATGTGACACACATTTGTGCTAATAAGGAAATTTTCTCAAAGATTGATCTCGTAAGTGCTTACAATCAAATTCCAATTGCCGAAGAAGACAAAGAAAAAACAGCAATTATTACCCCTTTTGGTCTCTTCGAATTCAATGTAATGACATTTGGTTTGAGAAACGCATCTCAAACTTTTCAACGTTTCATGAATAATTTATTCCATGATTTACCTTTCGTAGTAGTCTACATCGACGATATTTGCATCGCCTCTAGAGACACCGAGGAGCACAAAAATCATATACGCTTAGTTTTTGAACGTTTACGCGAAGTTAATATTAAAATCAATCTAGCAAAATGCACCTTCGGTAAAAGTGAGATAAATTTTTTGGGACATTTAATCAAAAAAAGCGGAAGCATACCACTATCTGACAAAGTTGAAGTTATCAAAACGTTCAAAAAACCTGAAAAAGCCTTCGAACTCCGACGTTTCATCGCACTTTTGAATTTCTATCGTCGATTTTTGCCAAATGCCGCATTTATTCAAGGCAAACTTCAATCTCTTATAAAAGGCAACAAGAAAAAAGATACTTCCCCAATTATTTGGGCCGATGAAACCTCTGACGCTTTCGAACAGTGTAAATCTGATATCGCTAATGTCGCATTTTTAGCGCACCCTATTCCAAACGCGAAATTAGTACTTCTAGTCGATGCCAGTAATTTTTCCATTGGAGCAGCGCTTCATCAGGTTTCAAACGATCAGTTGCAACCCCTTAGTTTTTATTCTAAACGAATGACAGACACTCAGAAACGTTACAGTACATACGATCGTGAACTTCTTGCAATTTTTCAAGCAATTAAACATCATCGATTTATGATCGAAGGACGCCAATGTATTGTGTACACTGATCACAAACCACTCATTTTCGCATTTTCTCAAAAACCCGAACAAGCTTCGCCACGCCAATTACAACAATTGGATTTTATTGGTCAAATGACCACGGGCATACGCCACATTTCAGGCGAAGACAACATAGTAGCAGATGTCTTATCTAGAATTGAGGAAGTCAGTTGTGACAAATTTTCTTTCGACCTTCTTGCACAGTCACAAATTAATGATCACGAACTGCAACTAATTCTTGATGGAAAATCCAAACATTCTCTCGCTCTGAGCAGAATATCTCTACCCAATTCACAACTACACTTATATTGTGACACTTCAACAAAAGTTATTAGACCTTTTGTTGGTGAGAACCTCCGTAGACAAGTTTTCAACCTTGTGCACGGGTTGTCACATCCCGGTAAAATAGCTACCATCAAACTTGTAACTGAACGTTACATATGGCCAAATGTCAAATCTGATGTCGCCAAGTGGACAGCGCAATGTATACCTTGTCAAAAGAGTAAAATTCATAAACACAACAAAGCTGCACTGGTTAATTTCAATGTTCCCGATGGTCGTTTTAGACACATCAACATCGATTTGATAGGACCACTCCCTACCAACAACAATTTTCGTTATTGTTTGACGTGTATTGATCGTTTTTCTCGCTGGCCCGTAGCCATTCCCATCGAAAATATGACGGCTGAAACTGTAGCCGAAGCTCTTATTCATGGTTGGGTCCAATATTTTGGGACACCCAGTTTTATTACCACTGATCAAGGTAGACAGTTCGAATCTAATTTGTTCAAGGAGTTAAATCGACTTCTTGGATGCAAGCATTTACGCACTACCGCTTATCATCCATAAGCTAATGGCATGATTGAACGTTTCCATCGCACCCTTAAAACTGCGATCATGTGTCACAAAGACAAGCGTTGGCATGATTCATTACCTCTGATACTTCTTAGTCTTCGATCAACGTTCAAAGCTGACCTTGAAACCTCACCGGCAGAGTTAATTTACGCTACGACGCTAAAATTGCCAGGCGATTTCTTTGCTGACAAACCCCTAGTTTACACATCAGATTTTGTCAACAATCTTAAAAATACTATGAATCAATTAAAACCCATTGTCACGTCTAATCATTCAAATAACAATTTTCACGTGCAAAAAGAACTTTTGAATTGTTCGCATGTATTCATTCGCGATGATTCTGTACGACCACCATTTAAGCAGCCCTATGATGGCCCATTTAAAGTAGTGAAACATAAAGAAAAACATTTCGACGTTCTGGTAAATGGCAAAGTATCGACAGTATCTCTGGACCGACTGAAAGCCGCAATAATAGACGATGATGCAATTAATGTCAACAAAGGAGATAATAAACAGAAAATTGTACAAAATAGTATTAAGACATCAAATGTAAATTGTAATTCCAAAGAACACAATAATTCTAAAAGTGCACCCACGGAAGTTGCAACACGCTCAGGTCGAGTATCAAAAAAACCCGATCGTTTTGTGACTTTCTTAACGTGATTATATGCAATCACTGGTGGGAGAGTATGTGGCAGCACCGCTGCTGAATTAATTTATGACATGTGGCAGCACCGCTGCTCAATCAATTTTATGTCAGTTCGTCAAATAATGTCAACCTTAAAATTCAATGAAAATTTATTCTCTTTTCAACCGGCGACGAGGCCACACCATAATTTGATTCAACTTATTTAAGTTCCATTTACTATTTATTGGATATAATAAAAACTATTTAATTGGATATAATAAAAACTCCATAAGGTTTTCAAAAGAGGTGAACTTATTTTATTGCAATTATAACGAAAATAAAAGGAAGTTGTATTTCTGCTTCTTGGCCACCATTGCCACCATTTTCTTTTGAAATGAAATTTAAATGCTTGCTTTTTAATATTGTAATTTAATACTTTATTTAATGCAAGGGCGGCCACCGTAGCCGAATGGATTGGTGCGTGACTACCATTCGGAAATGGGTAGATTCGAATCTCCGTGCATGAAACACCAAAATGAAGGAAAAAGTTGTTTCTAACAGCGATCGCCGCTCGGCAGACAATGGCAAACCTTCGAAGGTATTTCCATCATGAAAAAACTCCTCATAAAAAAACATCTGCCGTTCGGAGACGACTTAAAACTGAATGTCTCTCATCAAAACTGTGTGGAACAACATAAAGAGACACCACAAATAGGAGGTGTGCCAATTATAAAGAAAAATATGTAAGAACCACTTAAGGATATACCTGGGAACAAAGAATCGGACTCATTGACTAGACAAACCGAGCCCTTCATTGCCAAGGGGATCTTAGAAGCGAAGAACTAACGCTACTAGTCGTAAGCTGGCACCAAACCATGGCGGTATGCCAGCCGAAGTCCTTACTATGGAGATATAGTCAGACAACTCATAACTCTCCCTACAGACAAACTGAGAATGTTCACTGGCATTCTAACAGCTCACTGCGGATTAAGCAGCCATCTGCACAGGTTGTGGATATATTTCACTAACTCCTATTGTCTCTGTGGCCAAACCCCGGAGACTACATACAGCCGACTTCCTGCTCAAATGTGATACTATAGCGAGAGGAGAAGAATGAGATATCTCTCCGGATTCGCCTGGTAGAAGGACACATACGCTCAGCCCAACCCAGCTCCACCTTAGGTTTATTGAGGAGACTTAGTTTGGATGCGGTACTGTGATGGGTAGAGCGCGCAAAACGCCGCGGGGTCGCAGTACATACCTCATTATCATTAAATCATTCAAGAACCCCAAATTCATTTAATTACCTTAATTTGGCTTTGTCCATGTCTCATCTAAGTATATCTACTAGTAGTCTCCTTTAGAATTAGCTCGAACAATATTCCAGCCTGTGAATTTACTGCATCCCTAAAATAGGGTACTTTTCTTACATCCAGGAAAGACTCGTTTATTTATATCTGTGCGATTTAAGAACCTCATTAGGTTGTTGACGTCTAAGCCAGACAGTTATTCGAGACTCTTGAACAGCGGTTTGCCCAGGGTTAACATTCTGTCCTTCCATAGGGCAGGGCATTCACAGAGGAAATGAAAGATTGTTTCCTTTTTCTCCGGTTGTTTACAACTGTGACAGTATGTGTTGTGAGGGATGCTCATTTAGGCTGCTTGTTCTCCGATAGACTAAAAGCCACCAAGAGATTTGGTGGCTCCTAAAACACTAAGGCTAAAAAGCCCATTGTATTTAGAGCTCTCAGAGCAACAAATCTTGGAAAATATCCACGAAAGGAGAATCGACACACACCATCTTTTCGTCGATTTCAAAGCTGCATTCGACAGTACGGAAAGGAGTTACTTGTATGCCGCAATCTCTGAATTTGGTATCCCCACAAAACTAATACGGCTATGCAAGATGACGTTGTTCAATACCAGCAGCACCGTCAGAATTGGGTGACTCGCTGTCGTGTGACTTCTTTAACCTGATGTTGGAGAGCATCGCACGAGCCGCAGAACTTAATCGCTCAGGCACAATATTTTATAAGAGCGTAAAATTGTTGGCGTATGCCGATGATATCGATATCATCGACCTTAACAACCGCGTTGTTAGTTCTGCCTTCTCTAAACTGGATAAAGAGGCAAAGCGAATGGGTCTGGTGGTGAACGAGGATAAAACGAAGTACCTCCTGTCTTCAAACAAACAGTCTGTTGACAGTTATAATTTCGAGGTTGTAAAAGACTTCGTTTATTTAGGAACCATCATTAACACCGATAACAATGTCAGCCTTGAAATCCAACGTAGAATCTCTCTTGCCAATAAGTGCTACTTTGGACTAATTAGGCAATTGAGCAGTAAAGTCCTCTCTCGACGAACAAAACTAACACTCTACAAGGCTCTCATCATGCCCGTCCTAACGTATGACGCAGAAGCGTGGACGATAACAACATCCGATGAAGCGACGCTTGGAGTGTTTGAGAGAAAGATTCTGCGTAAGACTTTTGGACCTTTGCACGTTGGCAACGGCGAATATCGCAGGCGATGGAACGATAAGCTGTATGAGCTTTACGACATAGACATAACGCAGCGGATAAAGATCCAGCGGCTACGCTGAAAGTATTCGATGCGGTAACAGCTGGTAAAGGAAGAGTAGAGGAAGAGGAAGGTGGATCAGGTGGAGAAGGAATTGGTGTGTCCAATTGGCGCCGGTTAGCATGAGAAAGAAACGACTGGCGCGCTTTGTTAAACTCGGCCAAAATCGCGTAAGCGGTTATCGCGCCAATTAAAAAGCAGAAGATTTAGAGCTGGGGAAAGAGGGTAGATAGTCAAGGGGGGAAGGAGAAAAGTATCAGAGAAAGAGTTAGGAAAGAATAGAGACAGAGATGAAGGTAGTTGGTCCTATGAGAATTTTCCAGACTCTTTGGCAAATCTGTAAATATCCTTCAGTTTTAGAGAACGAATATTACTCATTCTCATTGTTCTGAAACCCATGTAAGTACAAGCCTTTTCTGTTTTGCGACAGAATTAATCTTCTTCTTACATTCTTGAATAATCTTTGAGGATTGCTTGGCGTTCTCCAAGGCCTTCAGTGCAGCCTGACTGTCACCAAAAACTCCAATCTGTTTCCCGCTCCATGTTCTCTGAATTATCCATTCGACTGATTGCTTACCTAATATATTGTATCTTTTCTTTATATTTCGTATAAAAAGTTTATTATTATTTTTCAGCGTAGTCAAACGGCTGTTTTTGTAAAAGAATTACTGAACCATCTAAATTCACCAAAGGGGTTAAGTGGATTTCTTTGTAAAATTTATACGTCCATTTTAAATTAGTTTGCAGGCGAACACAAAATGCTAAAGGTTGTAAACACGCACACACACACGCACACGCCAATATTACTGCCGGCAACTAACTTTAAAAACAACGACAACATTTCCTTTGTATAAATGCATACCTGTGTACATGTGAAGTCGTGTTTGTAATTGTTATTGTTATTATATTTTATATTTGTGTTTTCCTTTTTGTTGTAGCTTTATTGCCGCCAGGCGCCAGGCGCCAGACGTAACTCACGCGAACATCAACTAGCACCGTTAAAGGAGGATATACATATGTATGTATGTATTTTTCCTACCACACTTAAAGCTTAGCAAGCAAAGTAGATGTGTGTGTGTATATATGTACATACATACACTTCCAGTTATTTGGAATTAGACACATGCACAAAAGCACATCCAATTTTTAACTACTCGCACAAAACTATCCGTGTTTATGTTTCAGCGCACAGAACTTCCTAAGTACGACACTTAAAATTATTTAATAGCACAATTTATATGTATGTATTTTGTACTTGTATACTGTGAATACTCACATACATACATGTGTACATATATTCATATATAGGAATTACTTATTCACGCTTTTCTAACACTACTTTAATATTTCTCCGTACTTGCTTTAATAATTTTTTTTTTACATACACATATATCCTTTTCACACATTCGTATGTACATATGTATGTGCGCTTGAAATAAGTTCATTTATCATTCAGCTTTACTGTATATTCAACGACCAAACTTCGTTCACTGCACTCCACAAGTTATGCCGGCTATTTTAGCACTTCTACACTTGCACTTGTTCGACCGCGTCGATATAAAATTTACCCAAGTACATACATACATAAATATGCTGGCGCATGAATATTGAGAACACACCTTTCGTGTACCACACGCGTCGAATGTTTACAACGGAATGATTTCATTTGCTAACGAAGCAGCTAAAGCAATTTTCCGAGACGCTTTTCACCAGCGCTCAGCCGAAAGGGATGAAAGAGACGCATCTCTCGCAGTTGTGTGACTATTGCCACATTTATGTTAACTTTTGGGGAAAACAGTGGTAATTTCCAAAAAATTATATACTACATACTGCTTCGATTTAAGTACAGATCGAGATAGTAGTTATTTGGATGGGACACTTGGGATTCGAATTGATTGGTGGATTATTTGATAAGCTCCGCCGAGACTGATGTGTTTTCTTTCTTTACTGAGGTTTCCAAAACTTTAGTAAGTTTTTGAAACAATGGTTTATCTTTTACAACTCCACTCTACGGAACAAACATTTTTCAATTCGTCTTAAGCGAACAAGATTGAATACTAGCACTTTGATCAAAATGTTCCCGAAATATATAATATTATGCAAATTCAATCAAACAGAAAAAAATCGCAGGGAACCATAGCAGGTGAATTCGTTGTCTGTATTCGTTTCGTTCTTGGAAAAATTCACGGATAATAATGGCACTGTGCACAGTCCGTTATCATAGTGCAAAATCCACGAGTTGTTTTCCCACAAAACCTTTCTTTTTTGGCGAGTTATTTCACATAAACATTTCATAATGCCCAAATAATAGTCTTTATTAAATGTCTGACCTTCTGGCAAAAAATCGTGGTGTACAATGGCGTTGTAATCCATAAAAACCGACTGAAAACGACGTGGTTTTTTTTTTTGTTTTGGTTCATTTGGAGCTCTGCCGTCAACCGCCTGATGTGTGGATTGCGTATCGTACTCATAAACCCACATCTTGTCTTCAGTAGTGATACGTTTGATAAATGTTGGGTCGAATTTAGCCTCTCAAATCATGCCTTTGACGATATCAAAGGTTTCCATTTTGGCATGAAATTCAGGTCCTCTGTGACCAACTTTGCAGCAACACTGCGCAAGCCCAAATCATAACTACAATACCCTTAACGTATCTGTAAGAATTTTCAAGTGCTCTAACAGCTCTCTGATGGTTAATTTGTGGTTATTGATCAACTTTTCCTTCACTTTATTGATGTTTTCAGTTTTTGATGTCGACTTTTTAATCGAGATGGTATATAGGTACTATTAGGACAATTCTGGAATAAAGTAAATGGTCTAATGGCAAGAAATCACTTAAAATTTTGGTATTTTTTTCAATAGTTCCGTAGTTCCGGACCCAGAAGGAGGAACAGTTGGATAGGCGCAGTGGAACACGATCTTAAGAAGTTGGGAATACGTAACTACGAAGCAACAACTCAAGATAGCTCGTTTTGGAGGAGCATTTTTAAGGAAGCTTTGACGCACTCCACTTTGTAACGCTGTGAAAGAAGAAGTTTCGGAACTCCAAGCTTTCAGCGTACTAAATAAAAGCAATCTTTATAAACTCTTATCAAACAAAGCGTTATGAAACGAGCTATCTATTCTACAACACGCTTCACATCATCTTGGCTGGTTTTAATCGATTCATAACGCTTTACTTTCACCGTCGAATCCAGTTTCGGGAATAGATAACGTAGGATGCCAAATTGTCTAAAATTCAGTCACAACCCTTGGTCGGTGAGACCGATCTGGCCTTCTGGCAGCTTGTGTAGTACAAATCTTGAATTAAGTTTAAAGACGCATAACGTTTTCAATGTGTTTATGAAGCAGAAAGTCGAGCTCCCTATAATATGATATCAAATATATGAGTCTCGATATGTTCGGTAAATGAAGTACCGTTGTTTTGTTTTATTAGCTCCGAAATAAGCTTCAAATCAGTCAGTTATTAGGTCCCTATTTATTAAACCGGTTTGGTATCATAGCACACATCAATGATGGTAAATAAGCCTATAACACCATTTTTCCGACTACTTTTTTTCAACATTTTAGGCTGTGTGCCATGAATTGTGCTGAAAGAGGTGTCCGCATATTAACATAGACCTACCGCGGCCGCCGTAGCCGATGCGGACTACCATTCGTAAGTTCTCAAGTTCGAATCTCTGTGCATGAGAAACGAAATGATAGAAAGTATTTTTTCTAGTAGCGGCCGTCTCTCGGCAGGCAATGGCAAACCTCGGAGTGTATTTCTGCCATGAAAAAGCTTCTCATTAAAAACCATTTGCCATTCGGAGGCGACCTAAAACTGTACGTCTCTCCTTTTATGGAACAATATCAAGACGCCCATCACAAATAGGGGAAGGAGTTCGGGCAAATACCCGATAAATGGTGTAAGAGGCAATTTTGTATGAGTATATACAATAACTTCGAGGGGCCTTGGAAAAAGTTGTCCGGGGTTGTCGAATCGTACGATGTTGGAGATCAATGTACAGGCTCATATCTACAGATAATCTTGACACCGAACACTTCCTTTAATAATTAAATGGTTTCTGAGCGGTAGATGCTGTGCGACGATCTTGCTGAAGCCAAATGTATTTCATAGCATGCAAGTGAGATTTTGGGAACAAAAAGTACAAAATGTGTTAAAATAATACAAAATTAAGAATCAATTTACTTTTGCTCGATATGACCACCTTTTTCCTTGACTATGGCCTTGAGACAGTCCAGATACGAATCGCAAGGTGCCCAAATAAGACTTGCAGGTATTTTGCCCACTCGCACCTCGATCCTGTTGAATCTTTTAGTTCGGGCCTTTCTCTCTAAAGTGGCCCAAAGAGAATAATCCATCGGATTCGCGTCTAGTGAATTTGAGAGCCATTGTGTGGACGTTCTTAAGTTCGGAACGTTGTTTTTTGGCCATTCTTAGTTCACTCGAGTTTTGTGAGACGATGCCGAGTTCTGTTGAAACGTCCATGGTCTGCCACCAAAATATTTGTCTGAACACGGCTTCAAAGTAACCTCCAGAATACTTTTCCGATAATATTTCGCCTTTTTGTATTTATCTTGACGCCAGTCTCGATGAAAACGATTGAAGAGCGCCCATCTGCGGTTACAGCATCCCAACTCATTACCTGTGGCGGGTGCTGCCACCTGGTAGGCAATCGATCACTCAAATACTCGTTTTGCCAGTTTGCGAATTGCTCAATTTGAAAATTTTTCTCGTCAGTAAACTCAATGCTCGGAAATTTACCGCTTTCGGCCAAGCGATGCAACTCCTTCGCTCTCCCAAGTCTGATTTGTTGCTGCTTTGGTGCGAGATCATGCGCCTTTGGAATGTCGTAAAGCTTAACTTTGAGATCACTTTTCAGTAGGCGGCAGATGCTACGGTCAGATATTTTCAATTATTTCGCCATTTGAGTGGCACTTCGTCGGGGATTTCGCTCAAGTCGCTTCTTGACTTTTTAAACCATTTCACGAGGCGTTGCAGTCTTTTGATGAGTAACGAGTAATGGTGCGATGAGCAAAAACTTTATTTACTTTAAGGTGCTCGAAGTCACGAATAATCGCTGGTTGTGATTTTCCAGCTAAATATTATATAATGGAATCCCACTACGCTTTTTTCGCGTTTACTCTCGGTAAAATGCTTCCACGCTTATAAACAATACTCTGGACTGTTATTTAGTGAACTAACAGACAGCTGCGCGCGCGGTCTGAAGTTGGTTATACTTCGAGTGCCGGACCCTGTAATTGATGAATTATTGGTAGATAAATTTCACTCCGAACGAGAGATTTTGCTTACTCGTAAAGACACTAAGCTGCACAGGTGTGAAAAGTTTTTACGCAAATTTTTTTGGAAATAAATTTCTGGAATTTCTCAGCAGTAACAACTTTAATTTTACATTATATCAAAAAAGTACCGGGAATTGTTCAATAAAACGCAACGTAATTGTTTAATCATCAACATTTTTTTGTCGCCTTCAAAATAGGTTCCATTCGAAGCAATACACATATGCTAACGAATAGTCCAGTCATCTAAGCTCCTTTTTAACACGTTTGAAGAGATTTTCTACAGTTCCTTTAACCAATTCTCCTCCTGGCCTTTAGCGACTCAAAGCGGCATCCGCGGAGTGGCAATTTAAGTTTTGGGAAAGGGAAAAATTCACAGGGGGCTAAATCCGGTGAATACGGTGGTTATTCGATGATTCTTGTCGAGCTTTTGGTCAAAAAAGTGTTCACAATATGAGACTTTTGAGACGGTGCGTTATCATGGTGCAAGATCCATGAGTTTCCTTTCCAGAAATTGGGCCGTTTCCTACTCACATTCTTTCTCAAACGTCGCATAACTTCCAAATAATATTCTTTATTTAATGTAGAACCATTTAGATGAATTCCGATTGCACAACAGCAGGATAATCAAAGAAAACGAGTAGCATGAATTTCACTTTTGACCGACTTTGACGTGTTTTTTTTCGGCTTCGGCTCATGTGAATAGCGCCATTCAGCCGCCTGTTGACTAGTGTACATGTCAAACTAATATATCCACGTCTCATCAACTACATATTATGTTGCGCTGGATAAACGATGGGTCCGAATTCACTTGCTCAAGCATGTCTTCAGCGACCTTCTTCCGTTGAATTTTTTGAAAGAAATTCAACTTCCTTGTAACGAATCGAGCAGCCATGCGTCTCATGCCCAATTGATAGTGTCAAGTGTTGCGAATTGATTCGTGACACACGCAAAGGTCACGAGCTACTTCCTTTAAACTTAAATTATGCCTTTCCAGCACCTTTTCCTCGACTTTGTCGGCGTTGTCATCCGTTGAAGTCGTTGATGGGCGACCAGCTCGAGGCAAATCTTCCACGACTTCTCGGCCCTCTGCAAAAGCTTTATACCACTCGTAGACCCGTGTTTTTGATAAAGCACACTCGCCATAGGCTTTCTGCAACATTTTGAATGATTCGGCACACGAACTCCCGTTAAAAAACAAATTTAAGACAAATACTTTGTTCGATATTTTTATCCATAGTGAAAATTGCAGAGCAAACCTACTGTTGACTGATATAATTAAATGCTAAAAAGAAGCTAATTGACAGATCACGCTCAAACTCTGCGACACTATAGAGGACAGTTGTACTAATATTTTTTACCAAAAAAGCAATTTGGTTGTATATTCACCCCTTTTAAATAAAAACAAAACACTTCGCTCCATTCATTCTTCTAGCTCAGATGAATTCATCACCATATTAAGGGCCCCCACTGTGCGGCTCACTAATGTTTCTCAGTCCAACTCAAAATTTTATGTATTTAAATTAGGTAGCGGCTTAGGTTGATAAATAACCGAATTTTTCTGTGCAGGCACATTTTATTATTAAATTATAATAATTATAAAATTTTGTTTGAAAATTGCTATAATTTGAGTTGTGCCATTATTGCAGATAGATTCATCTTCGATATATTCTTACACATTTTTACTGCGCCTGCACCAAAAATCATATACTCATAGTTCTCCCCATTTACACTCTCTTAATGGCAGAGCTCTCTCCAATTTTTTTCGTAGTATAAACAAAAACTTGCTGAAAATTCATTGATTGAAATTTACTATGAAAGCAAAAGGAAAACAACACAAGATTTAGCACTAAGCCATACAGGGTATGTTTTTAGGCACCAAGTAGTAATTTTTTATTTATTTATGAATATCTTACATTTCAATAATTTATACAATAATTAATAAAAATATAAATACATAAAGAAATAATAAGTTTGTTATCTGTCACAGCTCAAAATTTAATCAAAAATTAAACTCTGCAATAAGAAATTCTCTATAGCGTAAGGCTGAGTGTATAAAGCAAGTTAGTATTTTCCAATTGTGGCCATTAAGTATATGTATCTATTACTTCTGCTTCATTTAGCTTCGTTGCGTTTATGTATCTTGTTCTGATCTTCTTCAGTACCGGGCATCTTACTAAGAAGTGCTGCATAGGTACAGTGAGTCAAAAAAGTATTGGTACGTATAAGTACTTAACCGAACGACAGGAGCGAATTGTGGTGTCCACGGTGGCACAAAATCCAAAAACTTCGGCTGTCAATTTATGCGAGACCCTGCAAAATTCATTTGAAATCAATTTCAACTCCCAAACTGTTCGGAATAGCCTATATAAGGCTGGTGTCATGGCCGGGTTTCTCGACGCAAACCCTTCATTTCGAAGGTAAATAAGAAAAATAGGTTAGAATTTGCTAAACAGCATATAAATAAGCCCGACCCTTTTTGGAACAACACCATATTTAGTGATGAATCAAAATTCAATTTATTTGGCGAAAGGCTAATAAAGAGCTTCAAGAGAACAACCTGCTCAAAACAGTCAAATACGGTGGAGGAAATGTTATGGTTTGGGGGTGTTTTGCGGCATCTGGTGTCGGAAAGGTCGTGATCTATGACACAATGGATAAGCATGTGTATCGCGGCTTTCTTAAAGAAAATTTAAGTCCAAGTATCGAAAAACTGGAAATTAATGGGACAACTTGGCAATTTCAACAAGATAATGACCCAAAACATTCTTCTTATCTTGTGCAGGAGTGGTTCATATACCATTGAAAACAGCTTAAAGCATCGCCCAATCGCCGGACTTAAATCCTATTGAGCATGTGTGGCATCTTCTGGAACGGAAGATACGATCTCACCACATAACGTCAAAGGATTCTCTAAAAGAGGCAATAATTACTGAATGGAATAAAATAACACCTTCCAAAACTTCAAATCTGGTAAATAGTTTGAAGAGCCGTTTGCAGGCCGTTATTCAGTCTAAAGAAGGACCCACAAAGTATTAGCGCGTTACAGCTGCAATGGAGCAAGCAGATTACGCTACCTGTGTCAATACTTTTTTGATGTGAATTTGTGCCGTATTTTACCTTTCATGGTTGAGCTGGTAAACCTAAGTCTAAATTAATTTTTTTTTTTTGCTCAGATGCGTAATAAATAAATATATATACATATATATATAATTGGCGGGTATACCCTTTTTTTGGGGTGTTTGGCCGAGCTCCTCCTCCGATTTGTGTGGTGCGCCTTAATGTTGTTCCACAAATGGAGGGACCTACAGTTTCAAGCCGACTCCGAACGGCAGATATTTTTATGAGGAGCTTTTTCATGGCAGAAATATACTCGGAGGTTTGTCATTGCCTTCCGAGGGACGACCGCTATTAGAAAAATGTTTTTCTTAATTTTGGTGTTTTACCGAGATTCGAACCTACGTTCTCTCTGTGAATTCCGAATGGTAGTCCGCACCAACCCATTCGGCTACGGCGGCCGCAATAAATAAATACATTTAGAAAATATCGTTTTCTATTTTTTATTCTTCCATACAAGAAAAGTTATAGCACTGAGAACTTTGATTTTTCGAGTGTGCCAATACTTTTTTGACTCACTGTATCTTCTTCGTCGTTTAAATTGCAGAGGGTGCAAATTTTCTTAGTATTTCCATACGTGGTTGCATTTAGCTTTAGTAAACTACATCTTGCTCTGAAAATTTTTGTAATATCGGCTCGTCGCATATCTCCTTTAATAGATCATTCCCCATTTGAGTAGTCTAAATGTTTATGAATTCGAAGTTGCACACAGCGATCTTGCCGGTCTGTAGCGGTGATGTTTTCTTCAAACTTCACTCCAAACTCCATTTCCATGTCGTTGAAATGCATAAGACAAAACACATTTTCACTTAAGATGCCTTGTGTTAGTTTGTGTGGGAGTCTGTTGCAATTGTATTTATAAATGGTTTTCCTGATACACTCAACTCTGTTTTCACACGGTTGATACGTGCAAAACAAAAACGTGTAAAAAAATACATGCGTGAATTGCGGCCTCTCGGTAGATCCTTTTAGCGCGGAGTTCATCTTATCCAAAATGAGGTATAAACTCAACAGCGGACACTCCGGAAGTGATCCTTCACAAAAATCTAATGTAAAAGGACAACATTGAATAGAGGATAAGGCAGGCAACAGTCGCCTTGAGGCCTGCCGCCTGAAGTTACATTCTGGCTTTTCGTCTAGCGGAAATCGTTGGAACGTCCCGGGCTTGTATCCGGCTAAGGACTGTCACTCCAGTACCCAAAAATGGGTATCCATAAGTTGGCCTGAGCGCGCGATGAACACTTTTCACAGAGCGTCGACTTTCGCAATAAAATTTTACTATTTGCAAGCTTTGTTGAGGCATAAGTCTTTCCATGATGAAATGTCAATGAATACTAAAAAAAAGTATGTATTTAGTTTGACAGTAGTCACGCGTGATCTGTCGGAAAACCCCTATTGGAAAAAGTATCTTCAATCTGATCACAAAGAGGGCAAAGCTTTCTTGTCCGCTCACCTTAACCCGTACGAGTTTTTCACATTCGGTGACATCCAGTGAAATTGTCTGCTTAAAATTTCTGTGTAACAATTTTAAGCTTTTAAAGAAAAAAGGAAAGAAAAAGGAAAAAAAGAAATACCAATATTTGTAAATGTTAAAATTTACTACAAAAAAAATTCTCGTCAAATTCGACCACAGAAGCTTGAGAGTAGAAACTATATTTGAATTCGTTTTAGCCATATATTTTTGATATTTCGATTCGCACTTTCACCCAAAATTTCAAAATTTCAAAACTATTTATTAGCGTTTGTTCGTATGAGAAACCAGTGTTTGACAATTTTCTTAGGGAATCAGTGTCATTAGAGAATGTGGGTATAGTGGCAAATAATTTTATCGATTAGATAAAATGTATTTTATTTTGGGTATATTCAGAAACGCATTATAATGCGCAACGTCCTTTTGCAGTGTTGGCAATGCGTTCAGAAATGCAAATATGGCAGTACTGCAAATGCATCGCGTTCCAAAACGCCATTTTTGTATCAAACGTCACGCATTATTTGCAGGAAAAATTTTAATACTGCCGCTGATTACGCTAATATGATGTCTGATGAAAAGTGAGTATAAAACTAATTTTTTAGCTTTTAATGCAAAGATATATTAAATATACGTTATTAAAACAATATTTTATTACATTTTTCTTGATTTTAGCGATTATCTAAGTACATCGGAAGTAAAGTTGCTTCTCAGAGTCCGACTGAGCATGGAAAGTGAATTTGCTTCAGGGAGGAGGAAAAAGAGTGTTTTGTGGAATAAGGTGGCGGAAGAAATAAAAAAAATGAATAAAGATTTGAAAATAGACGGGCAAATCGCGCAAATTTAGCAAAAAACTATCACTTTTTACTTCAAATATATCGTCAACAACTAAACTCAATAATACTTCCATTTTAGTGTAAAACGCGTTCATAAATGCAACAAATCTTTTTGCAAATCGTTAACAAATCTATCAATTGCATCACTTGTCACATTGGCAGTGTTGCCAGCGCTGCAATTACTGCGCATTTATAATGCGTTTCTGAATATACCCTTTAAGTTTTTATTTACATAAATATTTAGTTTAAAATTAGGATTAAGTTAGATTTAAAGAAAAATGTGTGCAATGCGAATGAGTAATAACGAATCTGAACTCGCCGGCGATTCGTTAGAACTGTCCGTTTATTCAGTTACGTTTTTATGTTGTCCTCTTCGTGTTGCCATCGGGTCGTCCGTTGAGTCTGGTTGCCACAGAGAATAATCATTTAAAAATCCAAACTTTTTTATTTATTTATTTAATATATGGAAAATAACAATAAATTATTATTTTACAATAAAAAAAAAGGAGCACTAGCTGCCAGGGCTTACGGCTCAAATATGAAAATATCACTTGTAATTTACTTGCACACAAATTAATTTACATTTTTACATTCCGCCCCCATCCTCGTAATCCGCAGCATCAGTTGACTGTATTTTTCGCGATTTTCGTGATGTCACCTCGTCTTCCTCCGAGCTGTACGCGCTCAATTCATCCGACATATCATTGTTAGCATCTAAATCGTTGTAGTTGTGGTTGCTTTTATGAGTATTTGTACTCGTACTGCTTTTCGTCGTTTTACTCATTTTTTTAATTTAATTTTAATTCAATTTCCTATATTTGAAAAATTTAATAAAACGAGAATGCTCCCTCTACGCCTACTGCCAAACTTTTTTATATTTGGTTACTTATTTATTACTTATTTCTCAACTGGACGTATACGCATCTACAGAATTATAGCCAATTCGTTTGGATGTTTGGCCGAGCTATTAGTATCGCTGGTAGTCACCCATAAGACCGTTCCCACAGCAGTCGGTTCTACGTTACCGGAATGAC
>JAYXIM010007231.1:0-88737 GCA_037575425.1 Anastrepha fraterculus
TTTTTTCTTTAAATTTGTTTTACCAAACAAAATATATATTTTTCAAATTTTGTTTACTGTTTTTCTTTAAATTTGGTGCAACATCTAATTTTTTTCTATGAAGTGTAGTAATGATGACTAGGAAAGCGATTTGAAATCTGATATGAGATGAAGAAGATGAGTTGCCATTTACAGTGGTACGGGACCAAATAAGTAACTTGCTACCAAAAATGTTGACTCTGAAAACTTAAACGATTTGATACCAGAAATCGATGTAGACCCCGACCCGGTTTGCATTAATTTAGAAGCCGAACAAAGCGAGATCGAAGGTGAAATGAAGACAGAGAATGCTGTTCAAGCATTTACCATTTTTCATCAATAGCCTGGAGAAAACTAAGTTACAACAGAAAATACCTTACCTCTTCAAAAGCGAAAAGTGAGAGAGCCCCATGTCGATAAAAGTGTATCCTGAGCAAAAAATCCAAACAAGCATCTGCCAATTTTTAAATCAAGTCAACCCAGAAATACCATGTATGTATGTATGTACTAATTTAGATTTTATATGCATATACAAGTCTGTATGCGAGTAGTTTTTAGGTCAAATAAATTATTACAATTTTTTTTTTATATTTTAAAAAGTATAAAATTTAGTTTTTAAAATTACAGAAATACTATTGAATAATCAAATTCTCCTTTATTGCACTTTTATTCTTACAATTATTGCTGCATCGTTTTTCAGTTTTAATTTTACGGGCGACAGCAAATATTCTTTCAGAAGTAACTGAAGATGCTGACATTCCCAAAAATCTGACAGCTGCGTTTATATAGGGGAATTGGGGAGTCGTTTTTATGACTATCCCACCACTGCGAAAGTTCGAAATCATCATAAAAATTTTTTCTCAAAAAATGTTTTTATATAGTAGATAAGGTTATTCCTATCTGCTTTATTTCCTTTATTTATAACCTGTTACACGTGGACAAAGTAGAACTAGATATCTAAGAATCTACTCGTACTTCAATATTTAATGCATCAAAAATAAATTCCGCCATAAGCAGTCTATATTCATCTTTAATAAAAGTTGTATCAACTTCATACTGATACAGACTTCGATAGATTAGATAAGTGTGTGAATACGTGTAAATGAGGAGACAGAATCTTGCTGCCGAATTCCCGGCGACGTGGCAGCTGAAGTTAATCTCACAATATTGCTTCGGCTAGCCGAACCTAGCAATCCACCTCGGTTACGCTAGCCAATCGGCAGATTCCTTCAAAATCGCTGAGAGCGCTAATTTCTCTTGTCCGATTGAATTAGATGAATCTCCAAGGACTTGTGATGATCACCGCAAGGGACTTCTAGAGAAACGGGATCCACACAAACAGCGATAACTTTTACAATTATAAAATTTTTTTTGTTGAAATTTTGCTAAGTCAAGTCGAAAGATGATGCATCAATGCTATGTTTTTGTTTTTGTGAAATAAAGCAACTGACTAGTAAAAAAAAATATTGCATATCATCATTTTTTCGGCCCTCTGACTACTCCTAGCCCCTTAAAGAATAGAAATGATATTTCTAAATAATAATAAAAAGTCTAATATTTGAATGATACTGCTATTTTGATGTTTGCAACTGTACCCGTTTGACTAATGATTACATTGACATGAAATTTGGCACACATGTCACTAACTTTAGTACCAACAGGCAAATAAAAAAGTTTGCCAGCATCGGTTAGCTCGCGAAATTTTTATGAAAAATTCCCCTTACTTCTTGCACACTGTTAGTATACACACCGACATATTCACAAAACAGCCATCCTCATCCTTAATTACACCGTGCGACAAAGTGGGACAAAGAAAGTCAAAAATACGGTTTATCAATTATAAAATACAGTCATCGACTAACATTCATAGCGTACGGTTGTGTTTAGTAGCGATATCGGTGATTTTCGTTTGTGTTTCAATCGCGTTTCATTTGCGTTCTTTGTCAATTTTTTTTTTTTCAAATTTGTTTTTTCTCATTATCTTTAACTTAATAAGACGTCCAATTTTTTCTGGTGCTCTAATAAGGTTTTAAGGTAAAATGTCCCCTGGGGGACCTTCTCTTGGTGATAACAGGTTTTCCCTGTTGTCCTCAAGTCCCAAACCAAAACGAAAAAAAGTACAAAATATTACAAAAGAAATATTTCCGGCTCTACCTTCTGTGAAGAAAGATAACCCTAAATATATTGTAGGAAGTGCTATTAATTCCAACAAACCACTAAACAAATATTCTTGCTTTGCTGTCCACAAAGCTCTAAAGAATATTTCCTCAGAAAATATCGAAATATCTAACCTAAGAGATGGCAGCTTATTGCTTTTTGTGAAGAACGCTTCAGTTGCGAAAAAATTTTTGGCTACTACTAAACTTATTGGAATTTGCGATGTAAAGTTCGAAATGCACCATAACCTCAATCATTCCAAGGGTACAATATTTGCACCTTGTCTCAACGACATTCCTGAGGCTGAGATAGTTGAGAATATGAGTGATCAAGGGGTAGTTTCAGCGTATAAATTTGTCAAACATATTGAAGGTCAAACTATTGCCAGTGGTGTTGTTTTACTTACATTCGATTTATACACATTACCAGAAAAAGTTGAGATCTCCTGGTATACCACCAAGGTAAGGCCGTATTACCCCAACCCAATGAGGTGCCGAAATTGTCAAATTCTTGGCCATACCACCAAGCGCTGCAATAATACACCTGTTTGCGACATATGCGCTCTCCCCCTCACACCCCCTCGTCATGCTCCCGTACTCTCTGTGTAAATTGTTCGGGCAACCATGCTGCCTCTAATAGAACATGCCCGAAATATGTGCAAATGAAACAAATAATAGTCATTAAAACGGACAAGAAGTGTAGCATGCGTGAAGCAATAAAAATACATCGAATGCAAATTCCTCCTGCTCTTAATGAGCATTCCCTCTCCTTTTCAACAGCAATAAAAAATTCAACTTCCAACCAACAAATAAATCCCAACAACGAAATTAGCACTAGCAATCTCCAAAAAAACTACATCATTCAAGTCAACATCAACCTTATCCTCCAACAACAATTATAATATTCACCTAGAAACCGGTTTCCTCTCCTCTAGCAGCAACAACGATAATATCAGCACCTGTAACATAAACGCGAAAGAAAACAATGAAAACACCGATAGAACTATTGAACTCGCAGCTATTAATGCAGTTGATAACTACACTACTAATACCAAGATTACTTCCTTACTCTCACAGCTCTCTTCCTCCGACACTTCTTCACCTCCTCCTCCATTATCTGCCTATAGCAATGAAATCCATTCACATAACATAGAGTAAGTGATGCGAATATTACAGTGGAACATAAATGGTCTTTTTAATAACTATGTCGACCTAAATATCTTAATTAACGAATTCCAACCAGAAATAATCGCATTACAAGAAACTCACATTCCTTTTAATAAAACTGCATACCCTCCAAATAAATACATCAGCTACTTTCATAATTTCCCTCAGAACACTAGTTGTAAGCAAGGTATTGCATTCTTCATTAGAAGAACAGTTAACCATAAATTAATAACTGTTAACTCTAATATATCATGTTTAGCTATACAAATAGACATTGGTTTCAAAATTACCATACTTAATTGCTACATTCCTCCCCATCAAAACTTTAACTGCAAGGAGTTAATTGATTTAATAAATATATCAACCCCATTAGTAGTCTTGGGTGACTTTAATGCTTGGAGCCCTTTATGGGGCTCTAAAACCACTAATCGTAGAGGAAAAACCATTGAAGACCTCATTTTATCTCAAAATCTTATTGTTTTAAACGATGGCCAACCAACGCACTTTTCAACCCACAAATCTTTCACCCATCCTGATGTAATCCTTGTTTCCGCATCCATTTCTCCCAAATTTTCCTCTCGCACTCTAAGCGAACTACATGGCAGCGATCACTTTCCTCTGATAACGTCTATTTCCATTCCAAAGTGGTATGAAGTCAAGCCAATATCAAAGTTTATTACAGATAAGGCAGACTGGGTTAGGTTCCAAAGCATTGCTGTTGATTTAACGAATAAAAAACTAGTATCACGCAACATCAACAGGGAAGCAGCTAATATTAAATCAATAATCCGTTCTTCTGCCCACATATCAATACCACAAACAAGCACTAAAAAGTTTTCCGCAAAGTTACCTTATTGGTCTAATTTGCTTACCATTTTGAGAAATAAAAAACAAACGTTTTGGACAATATATAAGAAAACAATGAATGAATCTAATTTAATCAACTTCAAATAGGCAAACACAGTGTTCAGAAGAGAGTTAAAGGCTGCTAAAAGAAAATCATTGGAAACAATTACGTCCAATATCACCCCTTCGTCTAATCCTAAACAGATTTGGTCTGACATAAGAATGCTAACTGGTTCCTCCCCTCGTTTTCACATACCATTCGTATACAATGGGCAAACACCTATTTACTCTCCTCAAGATATCGCCGAACTATTTGCCAAATCTTGGTCAGCTTATTCACATAATTGCAATTTTCACCCCTCATTCAACACTCAAAAAAACCGCTTCATTCATTACAATTATTCAAATTCTTCCCCTTCACCCAAAGCCTCCTTAATTGAAATGTCAATTTCAACTTACGAATTTGACTCCACGATTTTTAAAATGTCAGGAAAAACACCTGGGGCAGATAAAATTTCCTACACAATATTGAAAAATCTACCCTACGCCTTAAAGAATAGACTAGTAAATCTTTATAATGATATATTCACTTCAGGTGTTTTCCCTCAAGCGTGGAAATCAGCCTTAATTATCCCCATCCCTAAACCAAATAAACCTTCCAACCACACTGCTAACTTCCGTCCAATATCCCTACTTCCATGTATATCCAAAATATTAGAAAAAATTATAGCGGTACGAATAATGTGGTTTGCAAAAATAAACGGATTTATCTCTTCCCACCAATTTGGTTTCCAAAAAGGCGTGGGTGTTATTGAACCGCTTTTATATTTTGAGCATTTTTCTAACACAGCTCTAGCATTAAGTAATCATGTCTCAGTATTGAAGTTAGACTTTGAGAAAGCATTTGATAGGATTGGCATTCATGTGGTACTCAGGCAACTTAAACGCTGGAAAGTTGGCACCAAAATATTTAACTTCGTTAAATCCTTCTTAAGCAACCGGAAACTCTCAGTCAGCGTGAGGAACTACAGATCGCAGACTTATAAACTAACAAATGGTATTCCCCAAGGCTCACCGCTTTCGGTGACGTTGTTCATAATAGCATTTAACGAAATCAGTTCAATCATTACCTCTAACTCACTTGTAGAACATTTCACATACGCAGATGACGTTTTGATTTTCTCAAAAATAAAAGACCTTACAGAAGTTAACAATATTTTCTCTAGTATACTAAGTAATATATGTAAATGGTCCGAATCATCGGGAGCTATTATCTCAACGAACAAATGCTCTACCTTTCATTTGTGTAAAAAACATGTCTGTCACTTTCCTACATTAACCTTCTCAAATACACTAATTCCTCATTGCAACTCACTCAAAATACTAGGTTTAATATTCGATAAAAAACTTACTTACAAAGAGCATTGTAAAGCTACTAGACTAAGTTTATTTGCTAGACTAAATATAATTAAATTTTTGTCATCAAAACATTGTCATATACATCCAAAAGTACTTGTAAATATCACAAAGGCATTATTGCTATCAAAAATCGATTTTGGGCTTTGTATTTATGGAAATTGTTCAAAAGTAAATCTAAACCTACTATATGCTCCCTACCATGCTGCAGCCCGAAGAAGTATTCGTGCTTTTCCGACGTCCCCAACGAAAGTTGTTCTCACTGAAGCTGGATTACCGGATATAACCCTCAGAGCTATGCGTAATACAACGATTCTCTTGCCTAAGCTTTTGCTCTGTAGAAATGAAATTCTTTTGTCACAAGTCAACTCAGCTCTGCTTACGTCAGGAAGAAAAAACAATAAGCCTTCCGCCATTCAACGCTGCGTTGAATTATACCAGCATTTGAGTATAATTTCAAAACCGAGGTTGATACCAATTCCAGCCTTTCCTCCAAACATTGATCCTGATGAGTTGCTGTTAACAGATCTGGCTAACTTACCAAAGGAATCTACTTCTTCAGAGGTATATCTTCAGCACTTCAACCAAACATTAGCTCAATTGAAGAGTGATTGGGAGACTATTTATACAGACGGATCCAAAACGGACACGAATACTACGTTTGCAGTAACAAATCATCTTGGTGTCACCATTGCTGTCGGTTCATTGCCAATATACTGCTCGGTATTCACAGCCGAAGCAGCTGCATTACTTGTAGCAGTTAAATACGCTTCCCAGAAAAGGAGAAAATTTATAATTTGCAGCGATAGCAAATCTACTTTAGATGCTATTAAGAACCAGAGAAACGAAACACCACTAGTTACAACCATTCGAAACATATTACTTCTCAATAAAGACACTATAAGAATCATGTGGGTTCCTGGCCATTCTAGGATACCAGGAAATGTGTATGCTGACAACAGGGCTAAAGAAGCCGGACATGAACCATTACATTTTAGTGATGATATTACTAACAAAGACATTCGAAAGCTGGTACAAGAGCATTTGCATAAATTTTACGCAAGTAATTGGAATACCTTTCAGCACCCTTATAAGAAATACAATCCCACCGGAGCGAAACCTTTATATCCCTCTAATATAGCCTGTCAAACTTTAAAAAAATTCACGCGACTCAGGATTGGCCATTCAATATCTACTCACGCTCATTTGCTAAATGGTTCGCCCAAACCACTCTGTCCTCACTGCAACTCCATCGATTACTCAACCATACATACTCTTGACTACTGCCAAAAATGGGAGGAATGTAGAAATGCGATGTTTCCTAACTGCAAGCCCACTGATTTATTAAAAAACACAGATATTAATAGTATTTCCTTAATTTGTAAATTCATTTCACAAACTAGATTAAGTATATAGATCATTAAGCTCTGAACAATCAATATAATCCATAACAGCTATTCCTAACACTCACCCCAAAAACTATCCTTCCTCTCCACCATAGTTCCTCACCCAAAAAAACAAGTTAGTATATTAGTATGTATGTATAGTATATAGATACTTAAGTTTATATTATCATAAGCCGAAGGCCCTGGTAGCCAGCGCTTACTACTTATGTGTGACAGTTATTTATAATTGTAACTCTTGTAAAAATAAAAATAAATAAATAAATAATAAAATACAAGAGCTGTTGAATATTCGATAACCTTGCGTTAATACCTAAACGTCACAATTTTATTTAATTTTTTGCCATTATGTTGGAGTTGCTAAAATATTTATTTAGTAATGGCAAGTGTGATGGTAAAGCGAACAAAACGTAGAATAAAAACAAGTTAAATTAATTGTGTAACTTATTTGTTTACAAAATGAATAAGTGCTTACAAAAACTAAACAATTATTGCTACTTATGTGGAAAAGTCACATTAAAAATCCATTTTAATATGGACTACTTTCTGAAGCAATAACCCGCTAAATCGGACGAGCAAAGTGGCGGTTTCCATTAAGTGACGTTGAACAGGGAACTGAGTGCCTTCAAAGGAAAAGCTTGGATGCCGGACCACAAATCGCGTAAAATCAAAAGAAAATAATAAATTCAGCACAAAAAAGTTTAATGCAAATATTTTTGCTTACTGCTTCAAAATTCCTTAAACTTTAAGAAATATCAGGGCAATGTAAAATTTTTCGGACAATAGGGAGGGTATCAATATTCTTCCTATTTCACAATTGCTATATCCCGTTCTTGTTATTATTTAGCTGCTATACAGTGTGTTTTGTAATAAAAGGTCTTTCAAAAATGACTCCTAGATGACAGAAGTGAATAATTCCTAGACGGTACCTTTTTTGTCATCTTTGAAATTTGTCTAGTAGGCAGATGGTACCAAGGCGAATCTATTAAAGGGTGTGTCGGTAAATCAGCTGACTTGGTTTTTTCTTTCGTCGTGTCCATGTAGCTGTCAGCCCAGAATGAAACAAAGCAAATTCTTTTTTTTGTTTTCTATTTGCCAATGATTTGTTTGACAATCAAACATACAAAATATTGTTATTGGTAGTGCCACCATCTTTACTGAATGCGCCTTGGATGGTACGATTTTACACTATAGAACAACGCCTTAAAATTATTGAAACTTTTTATGAAAATTGACGATCTTTAAGGATAACATATTGCAAAAATTGTTACTGTTGTTGTAGCAGCATAAGCATTCCCCATACTTACATACGGGAAATGCTGCTGGAGTGACAGTCCTTAAATGGAGGGACCTACAGTTTCAAGCCGACTCCGAACGGCAGATATTTTTATGAGGAGCTTTTTCATGGCAGAAATACACTCGGAGGTTTGCCATTGTCTGCCGAGGGGCGACCGCTATTAGAAAAATATTTTTATTAATTTTGCTTTCACCGAAATTCGAACCAACGACCTCTCGGTGAATTGGGAATGGTAATCACGCATCAACCCATTCGGCTACGGCGGCCGCCGTGACAGTCCTTGGCCGGATATAAATCCGGGTCGTTTCGGTAACGTAGGAACAACTGCCGCAAAAATCGTAATTTTTTTTATGGAAATAATCGTCCGAATAAGTCGACAATTCAAAGGTTGGTGAAAAATTTCAAGTTCAAATTTCTGGTTCTGGCGATGATAGAAAAAGGACTGACAGCCAAAAAAGTGTACGTTTTATTGAGAATATTGCTGCTATAGCGCAAAGTGTTGCTGAACAGCCTTCCACATTAGACATTTTAAAGATGCCATTTTTCACACATAATTGTTAAGAGCCGTATTTTGAATAAAACTAGTGAAACCTAAAATAGTCTAATAAGCGATTACATAGTTTTTGGGTGTTTGGCCGGGCTCCTCCTCCTATTTGTGGCGAGTGTCTTGACATTGTTTCACAAATGAAGATATTTGTTATAAGGAGCTTTTTCATAGCTGAAATACACCCGGTGGTTTGCCATTGCCTGCCGAGGAACGACTGCTATTAGAAAAAACTTTTTCTATTTTTTGATTTTCATGACATTCGAGCCTTCGCACTTCCCCACTCTTCCGGCTACGGCAACAGCCGTACATGTTTTATTTTAAAACAACCTCTAGGCGCGTATTTTGAAAGACCCTTTATAATAATTCACTATCATTTCCCATTTAAGGTCTGGCAAGACCGTTGATGTTACACCCGCGACGTTTAAAGTGGTGCCGCCTACAGCTTCCAATTTTAGTAAAAATATGTATATTTCGTACCGTATATGCGAATATGTAACTTTTTATTTCATTTTCAATTTATTTATTATATGTAGCTTAATATATTTAGGTATGTATAAACAATATATTTATTGCGTATCGTATTTTTTTCATAGTATTCATTTACAAATCTTCTTTATGTGTACTTAATTACAAATTGATGTAATTAATGCTTATGGATAGTAAAAAGGCTAAGTATTTTATTAAAAATTACTAAAAATAAAAGTTCTGATTTTCACAGGCAAACTAACATTTTGTTTTGTAAAAAATAACTCCACATGTATTTATAAATGTATGTGTGTGTGTGTGTGGTATATTTATTGCTAAAAATAGTTCTAGTACTGCATTTCAATCGACGTTCAAATTTACAAACAATTAAAGATAGTTTTGTTGTAATGAAAAACGGAAACGATTTTTTATAGTTAGCGGTCAGTTGTTTTCACGTTCATTGGCGTCTCCGTTGTCTTAAACTTAAACATTTTCCTTTTTTGTTTCGAATATTCAAAATGGAAATGTGTGAAATGAATTAAGGTACGCTATTGACTCGCAATCTTATCCATCACCCCACCGCCTGCCCGCCTGCCTGCATTCCTGCCTGATTGGTGTTCATTCTCAATTTTCTCAATCTCAATCTCGTTTTTGTTTTGTTTTCTGTTTTTATTTATTTTTAGTCCTGTTTCAGATTTAGATACGCCTGATCCCCCATGGTGTTAGTGTTATTTTCCTCCTCGTCCTTCTGTTGAGTCCGCTGTAGCCAAATAATTGTTATTGCACGTACAGTGACACAACCAGAATGAACGAGAATATTAGGAGGGAGAAGAAATTAAAAGAAAAAAGAAAATTTATAACGATGTAGTTATTTTATCATTTTATTATTAAAACGTTACAAAAAGAGCGAATTTAGGGAAAATAAAAAAAGAGAAGGAGAAGAGAAGCAAAGATGAAAAATAATTTTCTCAGATACGCAAACTGCGTTTACAAAATATATGAGTCCCATATAATTAAGATATGGAAAAATAGCGTATATACATATGTATGTATGTATTGTATATGAAATTCTGAAGATGATTGAGAAACTTGAATGGTAAGCGGTGGAGTGCGATTTATGATTAGCCACTAAATGCGATGATGTTAAGAATAAAACTCATAATTTGCAGTTGCTTCAAAGTTTAGCTTATATAAATAAAAACAAAGTGGTCTTTATAATGAAATAATAATGACGGCAGAAACACTTCGAAATTGAAAATTTTGTTAAGCTTTGCGTACATCGATGAGCAAGAATTGAATAATGGCAATTTTTATTTTTTAATCATTTAAAAAATTTAACTTGACGCAAAAACCAATCGTGGAAAATATTAAATTTTCAGCAGTTTAAAACATATGTGTGCATGTACATTAGGGTGCCCTACTCTTCATACAAAAACAAAGTCTGAACTGTTTTTTCCATCGGAATTACAAAATGTATTATATTTTAAGACTTTCGTCAAAATATTTCAGAAAAATATTAAGATTACGTGAGTTGTTTTGAATTTGATGTTTTTATTATAATGGATACAATTCTTAGACATTTTTATGCGAAGTGCAGCCAGAATTTCCAAAAAATTGATTTTTTTTGCATACTTTTCTTAAAGTATAATATCTTAAAAATATAGTGTGAAAATTTTAAGTGAATTCGACAAATGCTTTCGAGTTATGCAACAATTAACAAAGGGCGCTCGGGCCTCCGGTTCGATAGCAAAACTTTAAATGCGTTTTTCTCAAAACTATGTTTTTTGAACTGGTGATATCTGTAACTTAAAAACCGCTAGGTAGATTTCAATAAAATGTATACTGCTTTTGAAAAACATAAAAAAAATTGTGCCTGATCGAAGGATTTTTTTTTTGAACAATTATCTGTCGGTTTTTTTCTCGAAAATCTGAAAAATATTTCTTTCGATCAGGCACCAGATTATCTATTAATAAAACTGATTTCTCTTGTCCGATTGATTTTAGATGAATCTCCAAGGACTTGTGATGATCACCGCAAGAGACTTCTGGAGAAACGACCTCCACACAAACAGCGATAACTTTTACAATTACTAATTTTTATTTTTTGAAATCTTGCTTAAGTCAAGTCGAAACATGATGTATTAATGCTATGGTTTTATTTTTGTAAAATAAAGCAATTGACTAGCAAAAAAAAAATTATTGAAAAACATCATTTTTTCGGGCCTCTGACTACCCCTAACCCCTTAAGCATAAACTCTTTTATCCTCGGTGGTGATTGTTTGGGAAAAAATATTTTTAGAAACTAATTTTATTTATAAAAAAAAACAGTGGAAAAACAGTCACTTTTTTTGGTGAGGCACACTAATGTACATATTTTTAACAAAACAACTTATCTAACATTTGCAGATTTTGATTTTAGCCTAATAAATCATTCTTTTTCAGAAGTAGATACATAAGTTTCAAATTTCGACTAAGCCTTTTTTAGCTCGAATGCTTAAGCCAAATCTCTGAATAATTGTTTTAGAACACAGAAATAGCTACCTTAGCTGCTTAATAGCTAGACAGTGCCAAGCTGTCTTAAATTGATTTCACAAAAGTCCACAGAAATGTAACTTCTGTCAAAGCGTAGCGCTAGAACGGCTACAACAACAACTCTACCCCAAACTTTTGCGACGTTGTGGTTTCAGCGCTTTATCCACCCCTAAGATTTATCAGCTGCATGAAGCGCTGAAAGCCATAGCTACTGGAACGCTGGGAATGGCGTTCTAACTTAAAAGGTTTTTGTAAGGTATGGAAAGCAAGCATTTTACGTGAGAAGATGTAAAGTTTTATGGAAGACATGAAAACAGCAGATCATTGTTCAGTCGAAGTAGCCAAGTCTCAGAAACTAATGGAAATCAATACTACTAAAGACCTACATATATGGATTCAAAGTTTCTTATTCGAGGTTGACACAAATGAAAAACAACTATGTATGCTAATATTTATGATATAATACTATGTAATGTACATTAGTAAGTTTTATAATGTAAGCCTATTTTTTTTTTTTTTAATTTTTAAATTTGAATTTTAGTTTTTTGTTTTGTTACATTACACAATACCTGCCAACGGAAATGGAAGTTTCATAGAAAAGGCTTCTTCTAAATTCTAAAATACAAATATACAAAATTAATAACCCTTTCGCAAGATTTATAATTTATTTGGAAATGGCGTTGTACTTGCATCACATTTGACACTTGCGAACTACGCAACTACATATACAAACAGTCAAGTCCGCTCCATTAATTCAAGGTCAAAAACAGGATTTCCATCACTCAAAATCATTATTTTATATTTTGTAAAAAAAGTGATTCAAACACAAAATTGGATGGTTAATTTTTCACACCCTTGTGCAAAAAGTTTTAAACAATTAGAGAAATTCTGATCTTTTCGAGCAGGCAAGATTGGAAGGAGGGGAGTTGTCCCCTTCTCAGACATTGGTGTCCCCTTGACCGTTATTAAAGGGAAACTACACAATTTCTTTCTAAAAAAAAGCGTAAGACAGATGGAGGTCTTTCTCATCGTGTAGTGCTATTTCGAAAACACTATGGCCTCAATATAAATAATAAACAGAACTCTTAAGGTGATTGGAATGGCGGGGGACGCCATTCATTTTCCAAACTAATTGCGGTGTTCACTGGTCACTGCGTGATCGGTCTCATGCGGAGAAGCTTGACAAGCCGTACAACCCCTATTGCAGAAGCTGTGGGGATCCTGCAGAAAGAGATAATATACTGTTGAGCACTTTCTCTGTAAATGCCCGGCTCTGGCGGCTAGACGCTTGAGAGTTCTTAGCGTGCCCTTTGGGGATGGCTTAAAGAAATTCTCCAGCCTAGATCCCTTTTCTCTCCTCCACTGGAGCACTAGATGGCTGTAGACGATTTTCTCTTCCCTAAATTTTTTCACAGGTCCACATTATGGTATCAAAACGGCACGTAAGTGCTACTTGTAGTGTTCCTGGGGTACTCTTGCCATCTAACCTACCTACCTACCTAGAGAAATTCTATTAGTCAATTTTACACTTGAGAAGTTATATTATTTATATAAGCAGTCCCCCAGTGGAACATTTGTGGAACAACATCAAGACGCACACCACAAATAGGAGGAGGAGCTCGGCCAAACACCTAACTGAAGTGTACGCGCCAATTATTTATTTATTTTTTAGTTCCCTCAGTGCGTATTGTTGTCAAAAAAGCCTTTTGAAGTGACGAACGCGTACAATAAGTTTATTTCGTGGATATTTCGAAAAGTAAAAAATACAAAACAGTACAACGTGAGACATAAGATTTTCATTCAGCTATTTTGAATAATAATATGATAATAAATAAAGCGTCAACATTTTTGCCCACAAAGCGATTATAAAAGTTAAAGTTCTATTCTACGATTTGCGAACTGCCGCCTAGAATCCGAAGTTTTTATTTTTACTTGTAAGAATTATAATTAATGCAGTTCATAATACTCTCAGTGGGCACAGGTCGAAGTGCAAACCTCATTCATTCATTCAATACTTTCAGTGTATTTGAATTAGGATTTCAGCGGCCTGGCTTGCATTTTCGCTTTTACCAAAGAAAAACTGTAAAATATACAGAATTTTCTCTTTGTTGACTTCCGTTATTAACACCCTGTAACTCACAACCGAATGGAACAAACAAAAAACAGCAAAAGAATTTTTTTAGTGTAAAATATAACCTTTACAACGAGCATAAACTTGAAATAGTTTGATCGATAAAAGATATCGATCACAACAGCCATTTACCAAGAAAATAATGGGATTCTTTTCCCCAATCTAATATTTCTTGCACGTAAGTATAAAAATACTTTTAGAATAAAATGTTATTGCAAAACTAATTTTGGATAAAAAATAACAAAAACTATTATCTTTATTTAGTGTAGAAAATATTTATGAGGGTGAATCATAGTCATCAAAAACGTTTCGATAAAATTTTAAGTATATTTGAGATGCATTTAGAGTAGAGTGAATATGTTTTACACAAATATTATAATAATAATTAAGTTAAAGAGCAACTATCATTGTAAGTATTACATTTCGCTCGTTTGCTACAAGAACATCGAAAATTCAAAACTCAAAAATTCGAGAAAAACGGCTTCAAAACTTTCAATTAACTATGTATATAACTCCCTAAGTAAAAGTAAAGATGTATTTTCTTCTACTGAAATACTACTAATAGAAATCGCCATGAATTTTTTTACATAGCGTAAATAAAGGGCTCGTAGTCGTTTCTATGTACTTATTTAAAAGAAAAAAATTGGATAATTACACTTTTATTGCGATTTGTTTTTTCATATTTGTTACATATGAGCCTTGTGCCTTTAAACTAACATAAATACACGTATGTATATATTTCAACGAAAGTTGTTTGTTCAAAAACTATTTATTTTTTATAATCCTATCCAAAGTCTAATTTCTATAATTGTTATTCAAACGTTTTTATGTAATATTATATCATTACATGAATTTTGCCAATAATTCCTAATTGTTATGGTAAATACATATAATAAACAACACTTTGTTGTATTGAATTTTTACTCAGTTTAGTAAAATTGAGTCTGGTACAATTCGCGGGACTACTTCATAAATAACTCGAGATGTCGAGATTACGACAATAACTAATACGTAAAGCATTCTTACTTAGCATTCACTCATACATGTGTATGTATGATGTTGAGTCATCTCATTCAAATACTTAGCTTATATTCAGATATTCGCAACTGAGAAAAATTCCATAAGGAACAAAAATAGCTGTTAAATGAAAGTAGGCGCTAGTTCGTTCTACACTAATGAAAATACCCGGATTTATACCCAGCTAAGAGACAGTACCTTGAGTAGGATTCCCCTAACATGTATAGTCATTGCTAACGTTATTACAACAACAGCAGAGAACAGAGAAGAATATTTACCTGGGGAGGAAGTTCTCTAATGGGTAATTTTTCAACAAGAACTAAAATTTAAAAAGTGGCATCAAACGAAGTAGGGTTTCAGGGCTAGCTACCCTGTGCTTGACTTCAGAATTGGTCAGGAAGTTAGATTTGAATACATTCGGCTCAGATAAGGCAGGAAATGCTCACTTCTGGAAACGCGAATATATATTTTATTTGTATTGTATATATATATATATTTTATTACCTACGAATTAAATATTACTTATGTCTAATTCAAAATATTCTGAACGCATTCATTACTAAAAAATTACATTAATTATATCATGCACTCATTTAAGCTACAGAACAGTGTAACAAAAAGTTTTTTTTTTGTCTTGAAGTGCATTTTTTAATCAAAACATACTACAAATATTATTTGAGCATCGGATGTACATACTCATCCTGATATCCAGAAAATTTCAATGAACTTCACGCGGAATAAATCGATAGCAAAACTTTAAATGCGTTTTTCTCAAAACTATTTTTTTTGAACTGGTGATCACTGTCACTTAAAAACCGCTAGGTAGATTTCAATAAAATGTATACTGCTCGTGCCGGATCAAAGGATTTTTTTTCCAAAAATTTCGATTATTGGTTTTTTTCTCGAAAATTTGAAAAATATTTCCTGAAGCCGCAATATTGTTAAGAAATATAGAAATAGATAATCTATATATATAGAAATAGATAATCTATTAATAAAACTAATTTCTCTTGTCCGATTGATTTTATATGAATCTCCAAGGACTTGTGATGATCACCGCAAGGGGCTTCTGGAGAAAAGGGCTCTACACAAACAGAGAAAACTTTTACAATTATTAAATTTTTGTTGTTGAAATTTTGCTCAAGTCAAGTGGAAACATGATGTATCAATGCTATGTTTTTTGTTTTTGTAAAATAAAGCAGACTAGCAAAAAAAATTATTGAAAATCATAATCGTTTCGGTTCTCTGACTACCCCTAACCCCTTAAAGCAAGTATATACACTAACCAGCAAATACAGCAACCACATGGCAGTCGGGTCTACGTTATCGGACCGAACGTCTCTATAAACGGCAAAGGGCTATCACTTCGGCAGTATTTCCCAAATATACATATAGGTAATGTTTATAAGAGTTATAGAGCTAAGTTATTTCATTTTAGAAAAGGATCTACCGACAGTTCTTGCTTTTTAACATTTCATTCTTACGGCTGCCCATAGGAATAGTTCATATTTTACCCGTCTAATTGTTGTCTCATCGGTCCAGGATATCCTTGTTCAGAGCAACGCTTATTTGAAAGAACTAAACGCGATAGTTAGGTTTACGTTACAAGAACAACGCGGATTTATGTCCATTCAGGCGGCAAGAACCGTCAACCGTTATAGTCGAGTGGGTTAGCACGTAACTACTATTCGATTAGTTCGGATATCACGACGAGATACTTCTTATAATTCTTAATTGCCAACTTGCCGACGTTTACTGCTATCATTCAACCGCGAACAATTAAACCTCCTAAGGCTCCCCTAGTCCTCTCAATATTCTTGATTTTATACTTTAAACTTTATATCGCCCAACCGATCGAGAGAAACTATATTTTGAGTAATCTGAGGAAATTATCGTTCGTCGGAACTTAATTAAATAATTGATGCGCCTTTCGGGAATGTGAACAGCCAGTATGTTTTTTTTTACTATTAAATGGGCTTGCCCATTGTAATGTAGAGTCTGGTCGATTTCTTGCTTTCTCTTAATATAATATAAGTTCCAGGTGCATTATTTTTTTAACCAAGTTTACACAGAATTTGGAATTTCCTCAACAGATATGTTGCTAAAATTTCATTGAGGCTTCTGAAACCACTACAAACATGTGATTATATTCCTTTGACTTTTGTGAAGCTGATGTCGGCCATATATTTTTTGTTCATGTCCTATTAAGAACATTGATTATGACTTATTCCAAAATGTATTTATTAAGGAGGTTAAATTTCTTGTTTCTATTTTGTTCCGGCGCCTAAAGCATTCTACTGGCAATTTTGAACAAAAAATTTCATAAAGGCATAACTCTAAAATCGGTTTCGAATCTCCGTACTTTTAGTTTTAATTATAGTGATTAATTTCCAAACAATTTTTTTTTGTTAAATTTTTTTGGATCAAAATTACAGACGTACGAGAAATTCATTTCTGAGGCTTATTTTGCTTAAAACTCCCCGCTAGAGAGCATAGCATCAGTTCCAACCTGCAGTTTTTCATATTAATCCAACTGTGGTGCCAACGTGTCAGTTAAGGCCGACAGTAGCCCACTTGTTTTCGATTTTTTCGATAGGTGACGAAATGTCAGCTCATTAAAATATAGAAGACACAACATTCAATGTAATGGTATTTTGAATTATATTTCCTCTAATTAAACTGTACAAAAAATAAAAACGTTCTGACAATAGATTCTGGTCAAGCGGAGGAAAATATAGTTTGTATCGGCGATTTGAAAGTCTACATCTGAAGGAATGAAGGATTAAGGTGTTCACCCTTTTTCGCATTCATATGGTAAATCAACATGGGACTATGTGATCTTTACATTTTAGATGTGTGATGTGTTGAACAGTTCTATGTAAAAAACAACGGGGACAGTTTTTGTAAGACATTGTAACCCTCCTTTTTAGTATCTAACGAAATTCACCTCTAAACACATTCCCCATATTGACTTATTACTAGCGTTTAATTTAAGTTTTGATTTTGGTGTATTAAGGGGTCCCCGTGGTCTAGAGTTTCCTAAAACTTGAAACTTTTAAGAATGAACTGTCAAATTTTTGGAAAGTATTTTCGATTCTACAGCCGTTTTAGCAGGTAGAGTCAAATTCGTCACGCGGCGGCATCAATGGAAAATATCCACTCTCAAAACTTTAAACTCAATTATCTCAAAACTACTTTTTTGGCTTGGTGTTGTCAAAAAAAACAAAACTATTGCACCGAATTGTAAATTATTTCATTTTTTTTTTTTTTTTTTGATTACGATCAAATTCAAACCCGCACACAATTTGTGATTTTTTTTTATTCTTGTACGGGGCATTGCTGCAGTCATACTGATTAATCATTTTTTTGGTTTTTGTGTTTCAGATAAATAGAAGAGTCAAAATGGATAACAAAGTCCAGGTCCAATTTTTCAGGAGGGTCAACTTTACCGCCATTTTTTAAATTATTAAAATTAAAAAAATTTAATTTTTTTTTTCATTTTTGTATGTAATGAAATTAAATTAAAGGCCTAAAAATGTAAATATCGTTTTATATTTTTTTCATTGTAAAAAAATTCCTGAAAATGCCCCAAATTTTCGAGCTCTAGACCAGCGGGACCCCTTAAGGGTTTATAGTAGAATTTTATGACCAATGTTTGTGTGATATATTTTAGTACATTATATCACTCTATTACGTATTTTATGGACAGTATCTTAAAATTGTTTACTGTATCGATTTTCCATTTTTGTTCTCAGAATATATGCTGTGAATTTTTTTATAATGAAATAAACTCGTCGCCGAGTTTCAGTAGTTTATTCGCATATTATCTTATGATATTTTCTTTACCATTGCCGTCATTTAAAAAACTTTTCAAAATTAAACAAACAAACAAAAAATTTAACATTTTCTTAAGTTTTACATTCATGCTCCGGCATTCCTTTACATTAAGACCTTGAGTCCAGCTTTCGACGATCAATTCAAAATACGTTCTATGTAGTTTTTCTACTTGACTGAGCCTGGGAAAAGTATATTCAAAATCTGTTTTGTGTCATATTCTAATATTATAGTGAATTACAGGGAATATAATTCTTGCTGCAACATTCTACTGCTACAGTTTTTTTTACGAAATACTTAATGCTTTTTATATACATTTTTTTTAATAATTTTAAATAAAAAAATGTCAATAAAAAGTTTCGTTTTTTCATTAAAAGTAGTAAAAATCCATGATTCAATAGCAAAAGTTGCGTTAAGTTTGACAACTGATTTCGGATGCTACATTGATGTAATTTGGAAGTAAGGGAACAAGGGGCATAAGTTTATCCCCTTTCTGAAAAGGTAGTAAACAATTGGCAAAAGGTCGATGTAACATCGAATAATTTCATGTTATTTTATGAATGGTTCTTAATTATTTATATTTTTAAGTTAACCATTCCCGTGAATTTTTCACTCATTGATGTGTTGCCATGTGATTGGCATCTATGTATATGTGCCTAGTTAACGAGTTCTTTATACACTCGTACTATATTTCATGGTATTTTTGTTTGTAAAGCTTTAATTTAGTAATGTTTCCCAAATTTGCTATGATTTGGTTCAGGTTTTAGAAAAATTAAGATCCTAAATTGATAAACTTGTATTTTGACAAACAATTGTGATAACCAAAACCTGCTGTGTCATATTGTTAAAAGCTCAATGAATTGTTTTGGTTGGGTCTTCCAACTTTTTAATCTGCCCCTCAGAAAGTATTTGATTGACATGGGATTTGAATTTATCCAGTTTCACAAGTTGTTCCTTAAGAAGGGCCAATTTCTTTTCCAGGTGAAACTCACGACAATCTGTATAAAAATTTATGTATATAAAGCTAAAATAAAAAAAGATTTACTCTCTTTGCGTAAAAGCGTTAACTAAAGGATGGGCCGTCTCGGGCTCACTCCAGCAATGCAAAATTTCGATAGGCATCGGAAGAACATCAATAGACAACTTGGTGCTCTTCCGATCTGGCGCGATCTCGAAATTCATTGCCGAAAAGTGATACCCACAAACTTTTTCGCCTTGTTTCAATCAAGTGCCGCACGATTTGAACCTATGTTTTCTTTTCATTTTGCCTTTTATTCATTTTGAGACATGAACAAACTTAACGCCATATTTTTCCCACGATTTGTGGCACAACAAATACAGTATAGCCCAAATTTTGTAGCAAAAATTTTCATTTCTATGCTTTTGAGTTATTTTTCTTTAGAATTTGCTCTGAAATAAAAATAAATAATAATAAAAAGCACATCACGGATTTATTAAGTAGCTCAAGTTGGCTGACACATAAGGCATAGGTGAAAATTAGGCATCGTACACCACTTTCAATTATTGCTTTATTATAAGAGTCGACGTTTTTCCTTCAAAAATAGTTAAACTGAGTAAATAAAATAAAAATCATATATAAATTTCTCCTACCCAGAAACCACATACACACTTTTCCTTCCAAAAAAATGTACAAAAAAAAATATAATATTTATTAGTGAATAACTCAAATTAAAAGTAAGCACGCTCGAAATCCATTTCAGTACTATGCTTCTAGGAACTTTTTTGTTCAGAATTCCCAGTAAACCCTACAGTCGCCGAAACAAAGCCGGTCATATTGTCTAAGAACAAATTGACTCGCTCAAGTATTTACAACAAGCATATCGTATGCATGTAACTAAGTTAAAAACATTCTTTAAGTTAAAGATATAAAAAATTATAATCGTCTTTTATTCAATTTAGATATCCATTACTATTTTTTATTTTTTCAATTGCTTGCAAAACACCCGACTAATTATCAGTTCCAGTATTTATTGTAGGCAATTCAGTTTAAACACAGTAGAAGTTTATAGAATTCTCTATCGAATGGATGTGAACTTGTTTTACTGTTCAATATGAGCGAGCAGTAGGCATTTTAAGTTTGGCAAAATTCCGAACACTAAATACGAAAACCCACACAAACCAATACGGATCTTTCCTCTTAACACCAACAGACAAGAACGAAATGAGAGCAAAGGTTTTTATGTTTTTCAGTTTGACTTTAATCAATCGAAAGATAATTATTTTATACAAAAGCATAAAATTGACATGTTACGAATCGTATGGGATACACTATTGTCCCCAAGTATTAGAAATGCATACATATACAGGTAATATGTATGTATGTATATACATATATAATATATATATTTTGTATGTAACATTGGCGCCTGTTGAGGGGCTATGGCTATTGTAAAATGAATCCATCACTCCCCTTCAGCTTCGGGGTCTGGGCGGCTTAGAATTTCCTGACAAAGAGCAATGTAGTCCTGTGAAGTTAAGGAAAAAGATTTAACGCATTTTATCTAAAATAATTACTGAATTTCAATAACAAAACTTGTAACGAGGAACACAAGAAGTCGTTATATTAAAACCATTTCACTTACATGAGGAGAGCAGACAACATTGAGATGTGCATATATAGCCGTTAGCTTCTAGAACATAGCACATCTAAACACAATTAGCCGCATAAACAAATGTGTACATACATACATACATAGACATATATGTACGAAAACATAGGTGTGTTCATCGGAGGAATTCATTGTGTTCATTAGGAAATGAAAACACAAGTCTACTGGTATTTTCGGTGGGATCCAAGTAAAAATTGAGTGTCTCCTATAAACTATGAAAGTAAATACTCAAGAAAGTTACACACGTATGTATATCTTATAACTGGCAGTGAGAGAAATTTAAGCTTTGAACAGCTCATTATCATGATGCTCATACATATTTTATGTTTCGAGTGACTCATGGAATTTGTACTCCTTTTAAAACTCAAACCAATTGTCATTTAAATTTTAATGGTAACTATATTTTCTATTGAAGTATACAAATATAAATATGCTCGCCAAATTTACTGTAAAATGAAAATATGATTTAGTATTGAGTTGTTATTAACCCCAGCAAAAATATTTTTCTACATTCGTTTTAACATTTCAAAATTTAATTTTTCCATTTTCTATTTTATATGAATACATTAATATGCATTGCCAGCTTTTACGTTTATATTTTTGATAGTTTCTGGACATTATTAATTCGTCGTGTATCGATGCGAAACATTCCATTTAAATGTCATATTATCAAAGATGACACCTTGATGGTAGTTCTTGTTATATAACAAAAAACAACCGGTTTCAAAATATATTACTAGAATTATTACAAACTTATTTTAATGGTATCTCTACTATTCATAAACTAGTTCCGAGTTTTATAACGATTATGAAATAGAAAAGTTTTATCTTTTTGCCTTAGCGAAGACGTGCCAGCTTTTGCTTTTAGTTCCAATTAAATTCTACCTTGCATTACGAACTTGTATATAAAACTATTATTTTCTAATATTAAAATTTATTCATCATTCAAAACTACATTAACAGAATGCAAGTTGATGTGAAGCAGTGAATGTTATCTAGTTCCTACCAGAGGAGTTGTATGTATATAAAAATAAAAAAATTACAGCGTAATAGAAAAAGGGCTAGATTGTATTGAATTTCGTCACTTTTATGGTAGATTTGTGTTGGGAAGGATAGCATGAAGTGAGTAATGACTAATGGATGTTTTTTTACATGCTTTATCAATACAAAAATTCAATACTAGGACTTGTAGGTTGACTGAGATAGTAAATGTGTGAATCGTGTTTTTGCAATACGTATTTTTGTATATGTTAATAATGAAATTGCTTATGGCTGACATTTTCAACTTTTTAACGCGTATAGCGAAAGACGATTGCCATGTAAAATTCAATACAATTTGTGCTGATTGGTTTTTGTATCGCAGTTTCTAATGTTTGTGTGTTTTTGGCTGCCTTGCAATTGTATTTGTTAAACAAAATGAATTTCCATTCTGATCTCTACATTTTTAAGTTTGCTTGAGTTGTTTGTGGTTTATAATTCTTAATTTTTATTAATTTTTCTGTTTTTAAGGTAATTTTTTTTTTATAAAATTGTATGTTCAATGCAATAATCATGAGAAAAATCAAAAATAAAAAGAAAAAAGGAAAAACGATATTAAAGTTTAATTGGTGAGCAAAGAAATTTCATTTTAAATTTACCGCTCGTAGTGGCATTTTAAAGTTGGCTGCAGCCTGCAGTTGAATTTGATAAGCTAAGCTATGAATTTTGAAGCCGTAAAGTCTGTAAATATACATAAAAAATATTATTTACCACATTGCATTACCAATAATTATATACTTATACATAATAAAGAATATATCTGTGTACTTTAGATGTTACAACTTAAGGCGACTTAACAATTTTTGGTGAATGCTTTATGCTGCTAAAACAACAAAAGCTTGGGCAACTTTTCAACGCAGAAGTAAAAAACACTCTTGCTGGTTCCATCTTATCAGCTATTTTTTTATAAAATACATAATAGTGCAGTAAATTTTTCTTAGAATTGAAAACACCGTCACAGAGCACGAACTTTGTTATTCACCAACTGTTATAATCAAGTTTTACGCCCGAAAACTAGAGGAGAGTAAATTCTGTTTCATTGGATTACAATAAAATAAATATTCTAGGGAATTCGCACGCAGAGGCACATCACAAATTGGAAGAGAAACTCGGAGAAGCGCCCAACAAGGGGTGTACGGCGCCAATTATATATACATAATATATATTTACAAAAAAAAAAATGTTCGCTTATTGTAATCAAATCAACCAAAATAACAATAATAATATGAAAGTTCATTAACAAAGACTTTTCAGACTACCCAATAACTGCCGGCTTTGTTTAATTATTTTTGGCCAAAAATAATTGGTTAGTAATTGCGCCAATCAAGAAGAGGAATAATAAATTCAGCAGTCATCTCTTCCAAATGTCGGATGAGATCCAGATACACATCTGACAACTACTGGACCTTTCTGAGTACAGACGTGCCTTACCCCATTCTACCCCAACGTTGCCTGAGAATAATTCAGCATGTTTATATACTTATCAGCGTTCCTTTAGTTTTTGTTGGATGAACTTTAACGATAATGGTACTCATACGTGTTTGCACAAAGTTTGATCAAATAATAACTCATTTCAAAGATTTAGTAATGTATTTAAATTGACTGCAGTAGTGTTGGCAGCCAATTTTTTTTAGAATTCAGCAAAACGTTTTGAAATTCACAATTTTTTCGAATAATTCCAGCAAATATGATAAAACCATAAATAATATGTTCCAGCAAGCGTTAAATTGAATATTCATTAAAGGGAAATAGTCTTTTGAGTAAATTTCATACCGTCATTGGCCAAATTTGCTAACAAGTAACTTTCTATAGCGAACCAATAGATAGATACGGGGAGGGGTAAAATACGGTGCACTAGACAGGGCTAGTGTACCCAACCCGTCGAAACTGCCAGTTTCCTGGGCCTACCGTTAGATGAGCTAGACGAAGACGACCGGTAATTTACACTACACTGACAGGGCGAAGATACTGCTACAACAACAACAACATAGATACGGGGACTTTTATGTAGACACGTATACATAGAATGAATATTAGTTTAGGAAAAAAGAAATCCATTATTTTATCGGTAGATGGCTGTAGGGATCGATATCTCGTAAACTATCGATCAAATAATTTAAAGTGTATGCTCGTTGTCAAGGTGACATTTCACACTAAACAAGTTCTTTTGCTATTTTTTTGTTTGTTCCATTCAGTTGTTAGTTACAGGGTGTTAACAATGGAAGTCAACAAAGGGAAAATTCGGTACATTTTAGTTTTTCTTTGACAAAGGTTAAAATGCAAGTCAGGCCGCTGAAATTGTGAATGGTGTTTATGGTGCAGATACCGTAACAACCAATTACGTGCAATTTTGGTTTCGTCGATTCCATTCAGGTATTTTTGATGTTATAGAAAATGTCGGAAAAATCACAGAAATAAACGAAGTTAACCGGCATGTTAGTAGTCGTAGCATCGCCCTGGTGCTAAAGATCGACCATAAAACAGTTTTAAACCATTTGCGCGAAAATTTTACGCAAAAATAATGGATTGCTTCTTTCCCAAACTAATATAATACGATTGCAAATTAAAAAAATCATAGTCAAAGCAAAATAAATCGGGGTCAAAGGGTTAAACGCCATTCACCTTCATGAACTCTCGCCTACTTCAACCTACTCACTTAACACCAAGGATGATATAATAGTAATCAATTCGCCCTGATCTAACACAACTCTCCCTTTGATTACATCTTGTCAAGAGAGCATGTTTCCTGAACCTAACCTTATATGACTACAACAAATGATGGTCACACCGCACTAAATAGATTTGTGAGCTGCTAAAACAGCAGGTATAATAAATAAGGATACAGATAAAGTTGTACCAGTTATTGTAGTATGTTTTCCTCTCTCTAATATTTAACTATTTTCATTTAAATTATCGTTTATGTGTAAGTACTATAATTTAAAATTAATTATTCACTTACCTTGGAACAAATTGGTTAGTCGGCCGCTTATGACGATATTCAGGATGTACCATAAAGAGCATATGTTGAAATACTGTACCAAAGTAAGCACCATCCGTTTGATGATGACGTGACGATTTTGGCGTATATACATCAATACATTTGGGACAATAGGTTTTTACCATAGCCTCACCAGGTATATCTGATAGACCTGTAAATTATTTCGAATTACTTATATATTCACTTTAATTATATGTATATGTGTGATGACAAACCTAAAGGTAACATGGGCTGGCTTTCACAATATACACGTGGGCAATGTCCGAAATCACCAGTTTGGTATTTTTCGATCATTTGCGCAATTCCGCGATTTGTTAAAATGTATCGAGCATGTATCAATCCATACAACATTTCTGCTGCCTGCTCTGTCATATCCGACTGCAGTGGATTCTCTTCCAGATCATCTTCTGTAAAATGGGTTATATTAATTTAATATTCTATGCTATGACCATTTTTATCATGCCTGGTTCGAGATCAAGGATCATATCAAGTGCATTTCTATAGTTGGGTACTTGTTCATTTAAGCCGGTCAAATTGAATTTGTCCTGTATATAATCCTCATCGACCTTCAAATGAATTAAGATAGTAATTAGAAAAATATATTTCGTGCAATGTCCTATTAAATATACTCAAATACATAAATTGTTTCTATATAAAACTGCAACAAGATCAATGTGTGTAACCTCAACAATATTTAAAACAGTCAAGGAATGCTAAATTCAGCAGTACTTAGGGGTGGCAGAATGCTAAATCGAATTATATGGCAACAACTTAAAGAACTAGTGTCGCCAATTGGAATACTCTGTATGCTGCTTTCTGCCATTCCCACATTGTGATCAGTATAGTGATTAGATAACAAAGAGGAATTGAAAATAATTTCGAAGTTTAATTTTTGCCCACATATAGTTAATAACTTTAAATTAATATACTTACCTCACAGAAAAATTCATTGCCGCGCAGTCCACAAAACCATGTTACCCAAGAGACTTCTTCGGAACTGCTCATTTTACTGAAAATTTAAAGGAAAATACGAACGAAAGCAAACGATGTTAGTCTATTTCCGACACATGATACTTTGTACGCTTTACTTAAGTTTTCACTAGCTATACGTACATTAGGGGTAGTATTTTTGCAAAATTAACAAAAAAATTAATAACACAAAACAAAACTCTTTCTACTAGACGTTTATCTATAGATTTTCTGCAATTTTCTTTAGTTTTCTTTTACTATAACACTATATAAACGAGCTCTGGAATTCGCTTTTCATTCACAATTCCGACATTTTTGCCAGCAGCCACGAAAATGAATAAAATATTTTATGCCTCGCTCTTCGGACCCTTCTTTATCATCCTGTTCGCTTTGTTCTGTCTTTCGTTAACTTTTCTCTTCACCTTACCTCTTACCCATTATCCTTCTTTTCAGACAACGGCAACACTACCTATGGCGATGGCGATGATGATTTCAGTTGTCCTGCTCATGCATGTAACAAACCCAAAATGAAAAACGCAAAACGTGTCTACCGTATAGCGCACAATATGGGAAGGTACGGTACACACGCTTAAAGCGGATTAATCAACCGATTGACTGCTTCACTAACTCAAAATGCAAGACATCTAAATGCCTCCTTGTTTTCTTCCCCCGCTTCAACGGCTACAATTAAGCACACAAAAAAATACTCCCACCACAACTTCACGCTTTTATTTATATTTTAATTGATGTTCAGCCCCTCCACAACTCTGTATCTTTCCGCAAGCCTTTCTTCAACACTTTTGCACATTTAATTTAATTTTAGTCTTTTTAAAACGGTACACTCACCTATTGTTGCTTTGCCCCAGCCACACTCCACAGAAAATGAAAATGAAAAGAAAATTTCACAAGAGAGAAAAATTCAAAGGGAGAGTCGTCCACCAGTGTTATGTTGCCATATGTTTAGAGTAGCATTTTTCAGTACTATTTCCTTTTCAAATTCTGCTTTAGTTCCTCCGGTTTCCTCAACCGTTTTGTCAAGCTGTACGTAAACAAGAGCTGACTGTTTAATAATGTATTACAAACTCTGTATTATTCATGTTACTAGCTTTTACAATGATTACAAATGATTATTGTGTACGGTTTATATATTACAATACATTAAGAAAAGTGGCCCCAGCATCGTATAGTTGAAATAAATGGCTGAGGGATTTTCAAAAAGCTTATGATTTTGGTATATTTCGTTCAGTTGAGCACTATCTTATCCTATGGATGCACTGGCAATCATTAGTAACTTGTCGTCCGAATTTGCCATAAGTTCAGTTCTTCGACCACCACAAGAGTTGTTTCATGTGGATATTAAGCTGTACTACTGGGCCCTTTCAGACTAAATGTTACAGAAAGTTCTTAATAACTAAGTACAATAAGTTTAACTATGAATAATAGGACGGAACCCATCAGCAAAATAAAAATAATCAGATTGAACTGTTACCACATAATAGGGGTAAATAGAAGGTAGATTAAAAGAAACTTTTTTAACTTTTGGAAATATGAATTAAGTTTGCTGCTGTTATAAAAAAATGACAACACGCAAGATGAAATAATTTACCGGACTTTTATTTCATACGATGTAATTAGAAAAGACCGCAGAATTTATGTGAACGTGCTCCAACGGTAAATGATCGGGATGCAAATAAAAATGTTGTACGCAAATAGTACGGGGTCCTGGAGATCTGGTTCAATTTATGATCCGTTCTGTTTGTTGTAGTTTACGTTATTAATTTAACAGCAAAGCTTTCGGCAACTGGTACCACTGACAAGTGAATGTATACATAAACATGTTGAGTTCTATGAAATAAACTAGAAAACATTTTATTTTCGAGATAAATATCGTGTTGAATGAATAAAATCTATATAAAATATGCCACCATTCAGGCTGTGTTCGGGCTGTAATAATTAGGGCAGTGCTACTTTTTATGAGATTTAAACGTCAACCGACCTGTCAATAAAATGTTGACAATAATCTGTGGTCATCATTAGCTAATCAAGCGGAGGTGAAATGGAGTAGGTAAGTAACAGGGTCGCAGGACTATAGTTATTGAGTACAGAGTAGATTTTTTATTAGGAAAAAAGAAGTTTCATAGCAGGGCTGCCAACACCCAGAATAATTATGCGGATTGTTTCTCTTCATCGAGATACTGAGCTAGATAACCTAAAAAAACACGCTAAAAGTACATCACATACGCAGTGATTAGCAATAAATCCACAAAAAATAATCTAACAGTTTATATAAGGCAGATTAGCTGTAAAATTGACAACCAGCTGTAAAAACTATTTTGAAAGGTTTTTCTTCATATAAATTGATTTAGTGGAATATTTTAATGTGTTTGGCTTGTTTAATTATTACTAGCGATATGAAGAAAAGAGAAAGAGAAGCAATAGTTAGAAATTTGACCATTACTGGTGCCCTTAGCGTACTCGCAGGAAGCAGCCGATAATTGTTCATTGTTAACTTACTTAAGTACAGTGCTGCTGCCATTGATACATTTACATCCACAAGTTTACCCTCTTTTATATGATGTAAACGAAGAAAGTACAAATATAAATGCATAAATTGCTTATTTTTTATAATTAAAATAAATTTTACAAATTAACTGGTCGGGAATATTTTTGTATAATAAATAAGAACTCATCATTTTATTATTAATTAATTTTAACATTTGCTATTAAAAATGCTCTACACATATAAATTTAAGCCATGCATAATATACAATAATAAAATTAATTGTTGGATTTTTTTGATCCATCTTTGGTTTTTGTTAAATAATCAAAATAAAATTTTTTTTAACCTAATATAAAAAAACTCTTAATGAATCAAAATGTAGGTAAAAACCATACACTTTGCTGGAAGTGAAATGTATCTTTCGATTCAGAAACAAAGAGCAGTTAAGTTTAGAGTACTTAATTTGAATATAGCACCTAGCTATAGGCTGAGATGGAGTATAAGGCCTCGCGTATCATCCTCTAAATTTGATACAAGTAAGCATAAACCTCACCAGTTATTCAGGCATTTACAAGACGCAGCATTCTATTTTCGAGTTGGCATAGGCGCTGATTTGTGTTTTTGTGTAAGTTCGTGGTGGAGATTGCAAAGAATAACACGACAACTAGCAGTTGTTCATCTAATGCATGTAAAGGCAAACAATTTTTGAAGGGCTCGAGGGGCTCGTGCCCAATACGTCTCGAGCCTTGGCTGTGAGTACGGCGAGTCTGTACCATCTACTGCCAAAACAGGCTGGCTATTTTCATTGGCCCCAAACATGCATTTCTCAATGGCAACAATACTCATTATTTTAAAGAAACTTGTAGCGAAATATTATATATATGAAACAATTCTACACACATTCCTGTGTATTTTTCAGTTAATTTTTTTAACATCTGGCACCCCTATTTAGAAGGAGTAACCAGTAGACACGATTTTTACAAAAAATCCAAACTCCTCAGAGGTTTCAGTTTACGGCATAAATAAGAAGTTGTTAAACTCTTTTCCTCGAGGAAGCATTTCTAAATGTAAAGAAAATGTGTATTTTTTTATAACTTTCAACAATGATGCCACCTCGGAAGAAATATTTATTGTGTATTTTTTAAACAAAAATTTCGAAATTTATACATACAATAAAAATAAGCACAATCAGTTTGAAATGCACAAATGAGGGAAAAATTGAAAATTTAAGAATTAAAAGAAATTATCAAGCAGTGAAAGCAAAAATAATGAAGACGTGAAACATAATTATATACATATACATATGTACATATGTATATGAATTTAAAAATTTACAAAACAACAAACATAAGGTAAAGTAAAAAAATATTTAAAGTTTTAAAACTTCAATGTTTTCTTTCATTTTAACACAATGCTTCTAAAAAACTGCAAAAAACACTAAAATATAATAATTTAATTTTTTTATATAAGATGACCGGCGAAGAATGCGAAAGGAATATATTCATTCGCGTTGCTATTCCGCCAAGGTTCAGTGAATTAGATCAGCTGATTTGCAGCCAATCAAAAAGGGTTCGTTTGCTTACTGCCACTCTTTCTAGTGGCATCTCTCCACGTTATATGGAACGCACCGTCACTTACCTTACTCCAACGGAAGAAATATAATAACATTCACACCATAAAAAGATTGTTAACTTTTGTTTTATTATTAATCTTTGTACTAAAATACAAACACTCATCCCGAATATTTTATTGAATTTCTATCCTAAACTAGAAAAACTTCGACGTTATTGTGTCTAAGGAACATAAACAAAACAAAATAACTATCTGTACAAACAAGATATGGCAGCATTGTCGAGCACGTTGTGCTAAAATTGAAAACAAAATATTTATTCAAAATATAATTTCAAATAATTATCCTACCATTGCACGGGGACGAGAGTAACTTAAACCGCAGAAAAAGGTGTTCCTCATATCCTCTAACATGATGAAAGATGAAGGATTGGATCAAAAGCCTCCGGCCATAGCAAAAAAAGCTGGCCCCAAGCGCTATTTTCAGTCACCTGTTTCTGAAGATGAGGTGAAACCAATTAAATTGAAAAGTGTTAGCCAGCAGAATTTCTCCGGTGAAATCATAAAGGTTGAGCAAGATAGGCAGCTTTCATTTAGGAAAGCTTATCTGCGCAAAGCTAGAGTACCAAACCAATCTAAAAAGAATGTTTCAGATTTGAAAGCAAGGGTAAAAATTCCAAAAGAGCGCCTTGAAAAATACTCTAAGGGAGAAAAGGTCAATTCGAAAGGCGTGAAAACTACGTTTTTTAAGGAAAAGTTAAAGCGTAAAGAAGTTTATTTGGAATATGCAACAGAACAAGCAGCACGCACTGAAATATTGCTTACGGAGCAACAAGGTTTCATTGAGCCAGAAGAGGAAGAGATCACAGCGCAATACAGGCAGGAAGAAATTGCACAAAATGTAAGTAGTTAAATATTTAGTAATATGGTGGTTATATAAACAATTTTTGCTTTTATTCTTCAGGTTGATATTCTTGCTGCATCGAAGCATTTTAAGTTAAATCTTGATTTCGGTCCTTATTCTATGCGTTACACTAAAAATGGCCGTCATTTGCTTCTTGGTGGACGCCGCGGGCATGTTGCAGCTTTTGACTGGGTAACAAAAAAACTACTTTGTGAAATGAATGTTATGGAGGAAGTCGTGGATGTCTCGTGGTTGCATGTGCACACCATGTTTGCATGTGCACAAAAAGATTTCGTTTACATTTACGACAATCAAGGTACAGAACTGCATTGCGTGAAACGTCTATATCGAGTCAACCGTATGGAGTTCTTGCCTTATCACTTTCTACTCGCAACTGGCAATAAAGATGGTTATGCATCTTGGTTAGATGTATCTATTGGCGAGTTAGTAAGCAATTTCGACACAAAACTTGGCGCCATACGTTTAATGCGTCAAAATCCTGGAAATGGCGTAATGTGTATTGGCGGAGCAAAAGGTGTAGTGTCAATGTGGTCACCAAAAGTTCGTGAACCACTTGCTAAATTGTTATGTCATTCCACACCTATGAGTGCTTTGACTGTCGACCCAAAAGGACAATATATGGTAACGGCAGGTCAGGATCGAATGGTTAAAGTTTGGGATATACGTGCTTTAAAAGGGCCTTTGGCGAGCTATAGATTAAGGTTACCAGCTAATCAAGTTGAAGTATCACAACGCGGAACTTTGGCTTATTCACAGGTAAAAACAAAAAGAGAAAGAATTCTTAACAGTTTTTTAATCATAATTTTTTAAGGGTACATATTGTGAAATTCAGTCGAATTTGTTATTGGGCAAAAAGGCGGAAACGCCGTACCTACGCCAGACATGTGATGCTTTTGTGCATGGAATGCGTTTCTGTCCATATGAAGATGTTCTTGGTATATCTACTGCTAAAGGATTTCAGTCACTACTTGTTCCGGGTTCTGGCGAGCCCAATTACGACGCATTGGAAGACAATCCTTATCAGACCAAGTCACAACGTCGTGAACATGAAGTTCATGCACTTTTGGAGAAAATACCGCCAGAGTTAATTACATTAGATCCAAATGAAATTGCCGCTGTAGATGTGCCCACATTACAAGAAAAAGTTGATGCGAAGCGATCACTATTCCATTTGAAACCACCAAAAATAGACTTCAAATCAAGGCATAAAATGAAGGGTCGTGGAGGAAGTGCAAAAGCCTCACGCAACAAGCAAATTGTTAAGGACCTCAAAAGAAAAGTATGTTATCGTTATTAAATGTTTAATGAATGGTTATACAACTTTCGATATATTTTACAGGAGTTTATTGAAGATATTAAAAAATCAAAGCGAAGCATCCTCGAGCAGAAGCCAAACGATGCATCTGATTTTATACCGCTTGAAACAAATGAACCAAAAGTACTTGATCGATTTAAGCCTAAAACCGCAAGGAAAAAGTGATAATTTAAAATAAGTCACATGGGATTGATCTAAGCTGTAAAAATTGGAGATAAACTTAAGACAAAATAAATAATATGAACTGAAAAAAATTGCATCACTTCAACTTATCGTGTGTATAGAAACGCGAATATCCAGCAAATTAAAAGAATACGCAACAGTTGTTGTTATAGGGGACCCATTTCAATATTTGCCCTATTAAGGCAAAAATTGTATCTGCAATAATAAGTCGAGCATTATTTTTTTTACTATTTATATACAGTGCATATTTATATGTACTTCACTCAAGCATTTATTTTATTTTGGGTTGTGCGAAGTGTAATAATACATTTTGATGTTGTGAAAAAATATTGCAAATTAATGGAATTGAACATTTATCTACAACTGGTAAAATAAAGCCCGAAAAAATGTACGCCTGTGTTCGCAATAACAGGAACACGACGAATTACTAAAAAGTGTAAAAAAGGGCACAGGTGCAGAATAGCGATTTCTCACCCTAGAAAAATTAAAAAGCAGGGGTGGACCGCCCTTTTTCTGATTTCAAGGGTATACTATATAACATTTTGTCGAACTACATAACTTAACATATCGTAAAACATCAGTATTTTGATTTTAACGAAATTAGTGTACAGTCCCTGTACAGGCAATTAAAACTATTTTTAACTGATGTGCTTAAGTGCATATATATGTACACATATTTAACCCTTAACAGCCGAGAGATTTTTTTGTAATACTCGACCATAAGACGACGTAATTCTAAAACGTTTGTAAGGATGAAAACTTAAACTAAACATTTAAACTGATTTATTTAGATATGAATTCAATATATTTACTTGATTTATAATTTTATATGATCAACAAACTGTACAAAGTTGCAATATTTGTTAAGGAAAAACTACAGCGATGATATATAAATGAAATGTCCCCGTATTGGGACCTTTCGTTTTCTATCGCATAAGTACTATGTCCCCGTAGCGCCGTTTAGGGTTAATATAGATTTATAAAAAGAGAACAATTAATAAGCTGACTTTTTTATAAAAATTTATCTAGAAAACAAAAATAAAAAGCGACATTAACCCTCCGTTAGACTCCTTTTTTAAAACCTCGGTTGGGCACCCAAATTTGGCCTTTTTTCGTCCAGTTCGAGAATCATTTTAAAAAGGTTGTATCCATAAATCGATAGAAAATTAAATTTTAGGAAGCTACCCGGAAGCACACGTCGTTAGCTATAATAGAAGTATGTCAAATTCACGTCCAAAGTCGAGAAAGTTTGGCCAGACCCGGGTGCCTAGCGGAGGGTTAACCCCATTAAAAAAGTGGTTACGCATAAAACAAAACTACTTTTGATTTCAACCATGACATTACATATTTTACTTAAAAACTTTTTTTAGAGTTCGGCCGCATGGCTTTTAATTAGTTGTCGAATAACACTAATTTCGTTAATTATCGGTTTAGTACATTACGAAATATAGATATTTTAAAGTTTCGATTTTTTCACCTTTCCACCCCTCTACATCCCATATTATTTATTTGCACAAGAAATTTTATGTACCTTTAAAATCAGCCCAGAATTATCCTTTCTCTGGACTGAGGAGTCGGTATTCCTTACTTATGCCAAAAAAAGTCACCGGGTCTGATTTGTCTGAATACATACATATGTTGATTTGATACTAAAGTAATGTATTTTATTTTTCACTGATACGTTACTGTAGTGGGACAGCACGGATGTGCGTAAAAAACATTACTACGAGACCAACATTACTTTCAAACTTTTAAGACTAGATTTTGTTGTAGTAATTTAAACCTTATTTTCCGTAAGAAGTAACAAGGCTATGTAAGAAGAAACTCTATCCAAAAGAAAGAAGTGAATTGATTATAAATTATTTAGTATTACCAAGCATTTGTACAATGAGTTTGAAATACGATCCGATCTTTTTTTTTTTTGCAAGACTTTGTGGCAACATGCGTGTGCTTCAAATGATTATTTTTTAGATACATACGTTTGCTTTCTAAGCGCTCCATAACAAAATATGATAGTAACCCACACAAATACCAATGTATTAATTTGTATTCTTAATCAGGATAATATATATTTGCAGTAGTTTACAATCCGCTTGTCAGTAATGTGTTTATCAATATTTTCATGCAACTGATATTTATATTCCGGTGTAAACTTCTTTTCGGTCCAGTAGAATAAGTTTATTATATGCTTCTTTCCCTCAAATGCATTTTCCGCTCCATAAACTTGAATTTTTTGTAGATTTTCTATAATTAGTTCGATTTTATTCTCAAGTTCGCACAAGAAAATTTGGTTTTTTTGTTTGGCTAAAACTGACATAGCAATTAGCGTAGACAATTGAATATTTTGTCTGAGCAAAAGCTGTGGCAGATATTTCAAAAACCGTTCAAACGCCTCCTCTCCGTAACTCTGCCTTAAATGCGGTGATTGTACGATATCACAAATCAGAGTGAGCACCTCTGTTTCTGAGTTGGATTTGGCGGGAAAGGTATTCTGTAGAAATGTCTCCACGGTGCTATTTAACAGCGATTGTGTTAAATTAATATGCAACTTAATGAAATGTATATCGTTTTCCAGTAAGCAAATACGCAGGGCCATTATTAGGACATGGTAATCTTGTAAAGGGTGCGTCTTCAGATTTGAAACTACTTCCTCCAGATATTTCAACAATGTGGCAAACTTTTCAGTCGGGCTCTGTAGCGATCTGTGCGATTTGTAAAACTGACACATCAGATATGCTATACATATATTTTGCTCTAAACATAACTGACCGCCGCTTAAGCTAAGAGTTTTTAAATGCTTCTTGTAGGTTTTTTTCTTCACTTCTGCATCTGGAAAATTTAAGTGTTTTTAAAATATTTTTATTACGTCGCTTTTATTCGCATCTGCCAGATATTAATTTTCCAATCGATTTTAAACTAACTTCCCGATAAGAATTTGCTACGTGCTTTAGAAAATGTGTAATTATGGTCCGAATTGGCTTATATTCAGGGTAGACGATAACTAATGTGAAACCAACTAATGGAAGCATATACATATACTAGGAGGCGCTAGGATAACGGTATTTAGAATGTACGGGCAAGTTCTGTAATTTATTTCCGAGTGAATTTCATTGATATTTTTGGCAATTGCATTGAAGTGAATTACAGAATTTGCCGATAAATAAATAAATTTAGTATTTGACCAATAGAAATACATCTATGTGCTCTATAGGCTCAATCGAGTTTAAGTTATATAGAAGCAATTACTCAGCTTTGTTTGTACATAAGCAAAACGTTTAAAATCGATTGAAAATGGGGAACAACAATCACAAAGAGCTACTCACTTGTTTCGTTCTGTTGGTACGGAAACCCTTCAGTTAAAAAGCTGCTATCAAAAATTGCGGCATACTCATCTTGGAACCAAGCACTTAGTAGATAAGTATTTTCTTCCTGTTCATGCAACTCAATTAGCTGCCAAAGATCCTGCAATATTTCTAATACAACTTTCAATGTTTGCGCTGCTTCATTGGTTATTGTTACTCCAGCCCTTAGATCCTGTGGACGTACTTCAATCCACGAGTCGACAAGCAAAGGCAACAAATGATTGACATATTCTCGCAGCCTTTCCTCGTCAGTGACTCCGGTTGCATCAGTACTGTTGCTACTCAGCGACGGCCTCAGAAGCGGTAATAAGTCGATTTCGTGTGCGGAATTAAGATACGGTCGCTTCAAGGAGTAATGTTGTGGAGCATTTGGATTAAATGTGACTATTTTTGTAAAACTCTTTATAGTTTTCCCATCGTTAGTGCTCAGTTTGCTTTTTGCTAACGTAGCGAGCATTTGTCGCAAACGTTCCAATACTTTGGTGCGCCACTTTATTGTTGTTTGCTTCTGACCTAAATGTACAGTTAGCGTTCTACTAGCGTGATCGCCTTCTTTGCGTACTCGAGAAATCATCTCAAGGAAATTGCGAATGATTTTTACACTATGAGTTACTACCAATTGTGGCACATGTTCCAATAGCAGATCAAGCATAAGTAGAGAGTCTTCTTGTATCGCTTGCTGGATATGCGTCATGGCGCATCGTAAATAAGAGGAAATTATATGGAAGAAGGGCACAATTTCTTCCGTAGTCAAAGTTGATAAGAGACATTTCAAAGTTTTAAATGAGTCCCTTCTCGTATCCTTATCTACATCGAGTGCAATAGCAGATACGCTTTGAACAAGGCTATTCATATAACCTGTGAGATTTACACACCTTGCTATGACGGCCTCTCGTAGATTTCGCAGGGCATCAGACCGAGCATTTGAACTGTGGTGTTTCAAACGCGAAATAGTTTCTTTTAAATTTAGTTGACGCTGTCCATCATCGAATTGTGATTCCTTCAATTGCTCACGTATAGTAATTTTACGGACCTTGAACTCGGTTTTTGTAACATTAAGGCCTTTGGGCAACTTAGTTGCTTTTAGTTTGACCTTAGCTTTTTCAGATCGCAGTTTCTTCTTATGGCTCACCATTTTATCCCACAATATAAAAAACTTGCTTCACAATTCTATTTATCCAAAATCAAAACAAATCTCCACGTTTTTCTGACGTTTTGCCATTTCCAGAGAGGCCATATTATGGGTATTTTTCGGTTAATCGAGTTTTTAAAAAACCGAATTATTTATTTCTTAATTATTTTTTCTTACTGAAAATCGATCTACCGCTTTTGATGTAAGTTGTGTTCCATAACAAGAAGATCAAGATGAGCTATCACCGGCATCAATTCAAATCATGGGCGTTAAGCGTGGCATACACGAGGAGCATTGTTTCAAATTTAAATTACAAATATGCAATTTTACGGTTGTTCTTGTTGTTGTTGTTGTTGTTGTTATATCAGCATAAACATTCTCCGTGCATATGTGAGGAATGCTGCTGAAGTGACAGTCCTTGGCCAGATATAAATCCGGGTCGTTCCGGTTACGTAGAACCGACTGTCGTGGGAACGAATTTTTACGGTCAATGCTACCCGTGTATGGGCATGTTTGACACATAGTTAAAGTTACGGTTGGTTTTATTAAAATTTTTGGAGGCATGTTGGAAACAAAAAACGTAACATGATTTATTTTGTGGGTACAGAAGGGTTCATATGGCATTAATCTTACAAACAGAGGATTGGAGAATTTTTTGGGCACCTTGATAGAGCTTGCAGAGCTTTGGAATGTCAAAAGTATAAACATGTAATATAAAACCAAATTAAAAAAGAAGAGATGCTTTGGAAACACTTCTTAAAATTTACGGAAAAATAGATCCAAAAGATTTTTTTAGCTCTGCAGGTGATGTCTGCTTTAGTTTCTTTTGTAACTTAATATGCAAAAATTCATCTCTTTTCAAGTAAAAATCTTGAGACAATATTCTGTTGTTGTAACAGTAACTTTTCCTTTTGGTTTTGTATTCCCCCTCTTTTTGGTTCTTATTTAATGCATGCAAACAAAATACAAACAAACTGCAGCAAACCCAAATGTAAGCTGTGATGGAAACGCTATCACTTTCAAAAACTGTTAGATGAATACATATCCGCTGATTTTTTCAAAATATGTTGTATTCTTCAAAAAAATTATTCTAAATAACTTTATTTACTCACGTTTTTTGCTGTTAAATTTCACATTTTATTGTGCCCGACTATTAAGTAAAAGTTACAAACCAGCGCAAGGACATGAGAACAAAACGAACGTCTCTCTTGCCTTTTCAATATCTGAATGATGGCTATTATTTTGGTGCTAACGAACGCGTATTTGCAAAAATTAGGAATAACTATTAAAAGTTTTTGTATTGTCGAAAACGTCCACTATGAAGCATTTTTATTAGACTTGACAGCTGACATGAATTTACTTTGTAATAAAACTTTTAGTTATAATGAGTGCAAAAATGCTGATGACTACCCTGTATTTATACCTGCAGAGAACGTAAATTGAATTTGAACGTTATGAATTTACGTTCTCCGATACCTGTAAGAGCACAATTGGTCTCAACTCAACTTAACTTTGATTTGAATTCTTAACCGGTTCTATAACTCACTTCCGAGTGAATTCCATTGAAATTTTCTGGCATTTGCATTAAAATTCATTCGGAAGTGAGTTACAAAATTTATTCGAATACGTTGAAAATATAATAGAGATACCATTGGTATGCTAAAAACAACCTTTCGTAGCCTAAGAAATATACACCACCAAGTCGGAAGGCGAAAAATATTGACTCCACGTGAGGAACGCAACAAAGTAGTATCATCGCGCAAAATCCAAAAAGAGGCTTTGCAAAAAAAAATGTAAGCCCACAAACAGTTCGTAATTGCCTGCATAACGCTAGTTATCATATTAGATATTAACAGAAAGAAGAGATTGCAGTTCGCAAAACGCTATATACATAAGTAAATCAGATTCTTTTTGGGAAATTTAATATTTCCGGATCACATGGCCTTCCTAAAGTTTGGCGAAAAGAAAATACAGAACAGAATGAAAAAAAAATCGGATTCCTATCGTTAAGCATGGAGGAGGAAATGCAATGATTTAGGGGTGCATAGTTCCATCTGGAGTATTGATGATAAAATGGACAAACATCTGTATTTACACATTTTCAAGAATAATTTGCATGATAGTGCCGTTAAGCTTGGACTGGATGCTAAAGGGTTCTTGTTTCAACATGACAATGACCCAAATCACTCATCTTATCTCGTGTAAGAACGGCTTATTTACCACTGGAAGCAGCTTAAAGCTCCCCCTCAAGCACCGGATCTGAACCCACTTGAGCATGTCTGGGAGCTCTTAGAAAGGAGAGTCAGAAAGAACAAAATAACATCAAAGGCGTCATTAAAGACAGCTTTAATTGTTGAGTGGGAGAAAATGAATGATGAAACCAAGGTATTGGTAAAAAGTATGCATCGACGTTTGAAAGCAGTTATTAAAGCTAAAGGCTGCCCAACAAAGTACTGAATACTCGTTGTTTCTATTATTTTTTTAATAAAATATTCTTTATATGGCTACGTACGAATAATATTTTTGCATAAAATTGTGCCTTATTACGTTATTGCCTTCAGTTCTTTAATTCTAGAAATGAATTTGGAAGTTTTTGTTCCTTAAATATTGAATAAATATGTTATTTTTTCCGAATATATCCAAATTTGCATCTGCATCTGTATATAAACTGTGAGTGTACGAATAAATTGTGGGACCACTGTATGCACAGATATATCCAAAGTTTTCCATAAAAAATATAAAAATATTAGTGCCTCAAGTATAAAGAAAGCTAATAATTTGTCTATTTTGGTATAGTTGGGAGATGGGATTAAAAACAACATTGGTGAAATCAACCGCGTTCTCTACAGATCCATAGTAACCACTTTCTGTTGGCTTAAATTTAACGATATGTATCTGTCAATGCATTGTGCCACACAGCGAATGCCACCTTAGATATCCTGAATGCAAATTTTCAGTTTATGGTCAAGTCATTCCCGTAGCGTAGATCGGACTGTCTATGGAAATAAGACATAGACTTTAATAGCCATAAATAATAGGCTAGGTCGTAAGAGCAACATCACATGATCGGGATATGGTCCACTGATTCTTGACGTTTCTGCTACCAATCCCAGGAGACTCCAATGCATCTTCTCCTTGAATGTAATGCTATAGCGCGGAGAAGGTTGAGATATTTCGGGCAACTGCAGCCAGAAGAAGGGCACATACGATCAATCCAACCGAGCTCCGTCCTGAGTTTAATAACAGAGCTGGGTCTAGATGAGATACCGTGATGAGTAAAGGGCACAAAACACCATGAGGTTGAAATGCAATCCATTTAAAAAAATCTAAATCTAAGAGCACCGCTAAAACTTTAAAAGTAGTGAACCTAGTTTTCTGAAGATGGTAGGGGAACAAGGAGACTAAACTAAGATGAATATACATTTCTATTTTTATAGATCATCATCATCACCAGAAATTCATAGAGTTACAGTGTGGAACATAGGGCCGTGGTCTATACATAGCCTATTTTTTTTAATCTTAATCTAACTGCTTGTTAACTCGAATCTACGAATCTCCATCTAATACAGGACTCGGGTGGGTCTGTAAATTTCCAAGATATGTTTCTCTCCTATTTTTGGTTACGTCATCGACCATTAAGATTTGATGACCTCTGTGTATGTTCGAGATTTGACACGCCATAGCGCTGCCGGCCTTAATCTAAGTATCTTGGATAGTACACTTTGTAGGTAGTGCCTCAAAGCTGTACACCATACAGTCATATTGGATTTATAATGAAATGTATAGTCGAGCTTTATTGTAGATTTCTGGTTCATCAACCAAAGCCCAATATGTACCAATTTTTAGGCAAAATTGATTCCTTTTGTAATTTTGAATTACCGATTTACGTAATGCAGTACATAAATACATAAATGGTTTTATCTGTTTCAATCTCGATGTGATTTCTACAAGCAGACTATATAGAACCCATAGCATATTGCACAAGTGGAATTCAAGACTCTCGGTACTTGACCAAAAAGTAATTAGAAAAGGAATAATGTGGCTTAGAAAGCAGTACACAGTGTTTGATTTGTTAAAAGCCGTCGGTGAGGTTGATTAGGCGTTTTCATAAACTGTTAAACATGACTTAATCGGATGAATGACGATGATACCCAATGTTTGTATCCAAGGTACTCGGCCCAACAAAGGTGTACCTGTTAGTAGCGTCAATTATATCAGTACAAGCCGGTTTAATATCTCTTGCAAGGATTTGCCGATAGTAATTTATGAAACAATGGAACTTTAGGCCTCTTCTTTTCGTCAAGCGTTAGCAAGTCGGGAATAGATGAAGCAACTGGTATAAATGAACATATCTTGGCAACGCAGGAATAGAGCTGCTTAAAATCACATGAGTTTGTAAGATAGTTATACTGGTTTAATGAGTTATAAACATACGCGCTAGTGTCTTGCTTGATAACTTTGTTGTTGCTTTCACGTGCAAATTTTCCGTTAAGTTAGTCGAGCAGAGAAGTGGCGCGTAGAAGATGCCTTTTATAACACGAACAAATTGGACTTTAACCCGGAAAACCGACCATCGATTAGATTTAAAAGTATTTCGAAACCTATAAAAGGTCGAAAATAAGAAAATCATCCCATACGGCTTTTCTATAAGCACAAGCTTCAACTTTGTCCAAAATGAGTCCACACAAACCATCCATGACCTCGAAATAGCAGCTGATTTGTTTTTTTCTTGCGATTTGGTACGAGTATTTCGGATGACAAAGTGTCCTGCTTTAATGTATGTAGTTGCCTTGTTTGTTTCATTACATTTTCATTGAAATTTGAAATGATGAACCGTCAAGTCAAGGCACAAGGCACAATGAACAGGTAGCAGTAGTAGATCAAAAACAACATCGGCAATTTATTTTGCTTTTCAAGGTTAGAGTAATTTTAACCAAATTTGACAATTTAGAGATCAAATAAATAGAATCCAAGCTGCTCTACGTTTACTACCTGTTCACTGTACCTTGGTACAAGCATCGACTACTTTTTCATCATCGGCGGTCGAAGCAAATCTCATCAAATCTTACGTTGGACAGAGGGGGGTCTCGGCAAATATCACGCAATTTTTTTCTGATTGAAACAAACAAAATGGACATGCTTAAGATTTAATCTCAAGCGTAATCGTAGTATGATTAAGATCATTCACTAATTCGTTCAAAAGAAAATAATTTCATTCATACTTCGACGTTATACATTACTACTGTCAAACCACCATATTTGTTTTATACCAAATAGCTCAATTTAATCTGAATTTGCGGTACAGTGTAGCCCGTCGGTTGTTTTCGCGCCACTATGAGCCGAACGCCATATCACTCAGGTTGACGTTTGACAATTCCGGACTTTAAAGAACATGACGGAAAATCATTTGCTCCATTTCTAATACGCGTTCCGATTGAACCGCTGAATGCCTTCATCAGCACGCCTATTGATCTCTATTGCCCAAGTATACGGGATGATTTAGAGAAAATATGCTACAGTACATGCGGTATTTACTTCGCATCTATCACAAGAGCTGCAGAGCACAGGCGAGCAGCTCACATTGCACCAGCTAAGCAAGCGCGTATATTCCGCAAAGTGCGACCCTCACGGATTGTCACAAGACGAGCTAATGAGTTACTATGCGCAAGCGTCAACGGCTTAGAGTGGCTAGATTAGAACGAAGTTGAAGGAGCACTTGATTTTACTGAAAATCATATGGACATGTTGGTCCCAATAGTCTCTCTTGAAACCGCGCATGATTCTTCATGGACTGAATTAGAGTAGATATTCTTTTTTTAATCGCAGTAGTTACGATTTAAGTCTTCTATTGTTAAATTTTTATTACACTTATTGTATAACTCTCAGCAATATTGATTACTAGTCTTAACTAGTCGTAAATAAAAGCACGAAGCAACTTTTTTTTCTTTTTACAATAACAATCCAACGCGTTTACATAAGAAACCCACATTTTGAAAAATCTCACGTGAGATTGGGGGATGGGGGTTGAATAAAATCTCACGACATCTCACCAGGGGGGAGGGAGGTTCAGAAAATTGAAAAAAAAAACACCTCACGTAATTTATGGACGCCCCCAAGAAAGAAGGGCAGCTGACGAAGTTTGAAATTGCATTCTCAGAAAAGATCTCTCCATTGATACGAATCAATTCGTAGCATTATTATTATCGTAAAGTTATTTTTTTATTTATTGTAAAATAAAACACAAACTTTTATGAAATGCTGTAAAAAAGTAAATATTGGTGTATTTATTGGTTCTTCGTTTTTAGCCACAAACAATGTTCAAAGAGGTAAAGAGAGTGGCTGGAAGAAAATATTTTTTATGCAAAAAATAATTGTACAATAATAAAAACATCATTTTCATTTAAAAGTAAACAAACGTATTAAAATAGTTAAATTTGAAATAAAAAAAGCTTATTAGCTTCAGTCAACATACACCTAGATGGATGTATGTAACATTTAAAAATGCTCTCGAAAATAAAGAAGTTATATAAAGAAGATCTAACTTCAAATTAGTCTTCTACAAATAAAATCGTCTGATCTTTGACGTTGAAATTATAAATAAATGTATCAAAATAAATAACAAAAGTCGTAAAAATGTTAAAATATACAGCGACTCGAAGTGAATAACTTACAAGCGTTCAGTCTTTTGTTTTTAATTATTGGCACAAACTTGTTAATCTAGGTAAAGGATATTTATATATGTATGTATACGAGTATTTCAAGAAGAGATTAGAAACTTTTAACTGTGTTGTGTGTCGATGTCCACCAGGTACTTCTTTACGCAGGGTTATAAATCAGGTAACAAGCATCTCAATGTTCGAATATCCCTTACGCAGATTTAAGGGTAGTTTCATGGGTATTTATTTTTTTGATGTCAGCATGCCAAAGTTCCGTTTAATACGTAGTCTTTATTGTATCGATCAACAGCATGCATTCTAGGTGCCGTTGAAGCCTCGCTAAGATGGTTGGCGGCCGATGGTTGGATTTGTTGCCCACAAACAAGTTCAGTTCTTCTCCAGCGACGCGTACCATACGTGAGACAATTCTGCTGGAGTCGGGAGTACTATTTCACGTCGGAAATATTATGTTCAATTACAAAGTTAGCACTTTCAGTTGAAATAATAAAAAAAAAACTATCATCAGAACAATATATCTATAACAATGTAGAAAATATCACATGGAATGGCACCTATCGGTTGCCAAATATCACTTTGTTTGTACTATTAATTTGTACAGGGTTGGCAGTTCAACATGAATATTACATGTGGAGAATTCTTTTCTTTTTTGTGTTGTTTTTTTGTTTTTAAGTTAAAAGTACACAGTAACAATTTTTTGGATTTTATATGTTGGTTATCGTGATAATCCAGATAATATATTTAGCATACATAATTTATTTATTTCTATATAAGTTTTAAATTTATTTCTACAAGAGTACATATTAACATAATATTTGTTAGTAACTGTATTAGTTTTTGTATTCCTTTTAGCATTCGAATAATTTGTATGAATTTCGAAAATAATTTAACATACATATTTCATAATAATACCAAATATTTGAAGTTTTTCAAGAAAAACTTATTAGTCCACAGTAAAATGCGGTTACATAATTAATTGTAATATGCATTTTTTTTCATTTAAGCATATGCTTAAAGTTTTTATTTTGGCTTCGCATAACTCAAAACCGAACTTTTAAACATTTCCGCGCCTTTTTATAAGTTAGTACCTTTTTAAATGTCATTTTTTTACTAATTATCTCCCTGCAGTTTTCTTTCCTAATTTCACAAATTTCGCATACATCAAAACATTTCTTGCGCTCACACCGATTTAAACCTATTAAATCACTTTAATTGTGTGAGAATTTATCTTTTAATAAGTTTTGCAGTTCTCGACCAGCTGGCAACAATTGAAAACGCTTTTAGCATTTTACTATACGCCTTTTTCCAAATTTAAATTAGAGGTTTTGTTTGAATATATTCGCTTTCGCATTTATCATAACACTTGTAATGTCAAGTACAACACCTCTCACATCACCTCAGATAAGATTAGGACTTATAGAATATTTTTATACGAGATTTTGACTTAAAGTGTTATATTTTAATTTTTTGATAATTTTTATACGAGATTTTGTAAATTTCCTACAAACAACATTGTTTTTACAACATGAATATATATGCATATGTACATACATATGTATTTTATATATACCTATGCGTATAGTAGATTATCTACATGATTTTTTGCAAGTTTTGCGTCGACCTGGTTGGATAGGGTAAATTTATTTAAATAATTTTTAATTTATCAACAATGATTTACAACGGATTCTGTTTAGGCGTATAGAGCTGCATGGTTGGGATTATATGCAAATGTAGATTTTGATCAATATTTAAATTCAAATTAAACAGGAAAACCATTTTTAGTACTCCTTCATTACACATCGATGGCTGTCTTCAACCAGTTATTGCATGGTAGCACGGCATATGCCTTACTTAGTTAGTTAGTATGGATTTGTTTAATGCTAATTTGTATTTTAATAAAATTAAATACTATTTAACAATTTTTCTTTTGTTATAATCATTGTAGTCATTTATTTCCCCGAAAAACTGATCAGTTTCACTTAAAATAAAATTTTGAATCTTTATTTTGTTAGTGTGTAAAACATACTCAAATTTAGCAACTAAACTTTATTTGTAGCTTACAAAAATACAATTTTGAAAATATTTTAATCGTCTTTTTTATTTTCTTAAATGTGGTGTGGGTATTTATATTGTTTGGGTCCTGCTGTGACCTAAAGCATCAATTTTGCTATTTTTCTATAAACTTTAAAATTCAGTATTAATGAAGCTCTTTAAGCCGGTGTGTAACTGCGTACTTTTATAGCTTATACACTAAATTATATTTAAATTGGGTTGAACTTTGTATATCCTTACAATATACGAACTACAAAATAATAATGTCAACTTAAAGTCTAAATGCTGTTATCAAATCCAGGTGTAAAATAAATAAAATAAAAATTTTTGAAAGTCAAGTCAAGGATGTCACCAGGCGTCCAATAGAAATTTCAAATGTTTAATTTAAAGCAGATTTATCAACTTAGATATGGATATTTTGTAGTAAAAATATACAGAAACAATTTCGAATTGATAAGTGGTTTTAAAATATTGACTATCATATGTGTGAAGATGTGATAACAAATATATATGGCGATTTGCGGCGCCTCAATGTTCTACACAGTAAAATTGTTAAATCTCATTTTATAATTTTTGTTTTCAAATGATTTTATGAGTGGTGGAAAAAATCTTGTATAGACGAAAAAATGTGACAAAATTTCTTACTTATTCACTCTACGCTATTGGGGCATTAATAAAATCCGAGCCGTTGTCAGAACACCCTAGTTTTTTGTGGTAAAATATGAAATAGGTATTTAAAACATTGAGTCCATGTTTATGTTCACTTTCATGTTATCATTTTCCGATTGAGGAAACGTCACTTTGAAGGATAATAACTGGGTTTCAGGTCCTGAATTAGTATTAATGCATGAGGCTGATTAAATGCATAAATGATACGTAAATAATAGGGGTAACTCAAATATCATACATGCTAACAAAAAAAAAAAATAATAATAATAATAATAAATTTAATTAAACTCATGCTAATGTTGTATTAATACTTATTCGAACGTTTCAGCTGCTTATGCTAGAAATATCGAATTCAGCATTTATCAAAAACTAATTACAATTTTAAAAATATAAATTGTCAATAATATTCTTTTCATTTGAAAAAAAAAGTATATAGAAAACCTATTTGCTTGCACACTTAACCTTCTAAAGAACTTGAAAACCTGAATATGGCTAAAGGTCTCATGAGTCAACATGGAGCTCTGGCATGTTTGAATTTGAATAATTTGCAATATACAGAGGATTGTGTCTGTTTTGGTGGGAGTTCAGATCATAAGGGGTATTAAAGTTGATTACATATATACTATATGTAGATAGGGATGACAAATTACAATAAAATTACAAGTCCAAACTATGCGACAGAGAAAAGCAAAAACTACTTTACAAATTTAGCATTCCTTTCTTCTTATTTCGTTTAACCATGAACATTATTAAAGTAATTATAATTATAGTCAGGATTAAATATATGCCTTCAAAGCTACTTTTTGCTTTATGTATGCCTGTGCGTGAGGAAATCAATGTAAAGATAAATTGTTTAGGGATATGAATAAGTGTTATGTAGTTTTACCTTATTACACAATATTTTTTCACTTTAAATATAGGGCAATTTCCCTACGGCTCATATTTTAATTATTTCACTGATCCATGGTGTTGTTTTTTTACAACGACATAGTAAAAATTATCTTTTTTGATTTTAGAAATACCGCAACAATATTCCTATAAGAAGTTTGTGTAGTTTTAATGTTAGCTACACATTTATAGAAAGCTTCGAAAAAGTATTAAATTATCAAGCATAATGATGGTTTGCCATCTCTTTCCTTAAATTGCCAAGACTTTAGTCATTTTTTAGAACAATTCGTTGACCCTTGCTACGTTTCCCATCGCTATTTCCACCGTCTCTATTGTTTCCTGCGTTGTCATACATTTGCCGCCTGGAGTCCAAGCGATCAAATATACCCTTTCGTGAATTACTACTGTTACTGCTACGAGAAGATCCTCCTCCGGCTCGTCGATTGCGACTGCCATCAGATGAGTGCAATTCGCTATCCTTACGGCTACCACCTCCTGAAGCAGTTGACATCGACGATGATGACGATTTTAGTACTACTCGTCGATTACTAGAACTGAATGGTGCTGATGATGTTGATGATCTTTGCGATGTGGCATTGCTATTACTGCGGCCAGATTTTAAATTTGTTTTACTAGATGATGGCGGAGCTATTGGCTCAGGAGTAGGCGTACGTGATATTGCCGTTCGTGGTGGAGATGGCGTTGGTGTAGCCAATAATCGATCCTCCATTTCGAGCATCAGTTCATCTTCATCATAGTCAAGCTCGACTTCATCATCACTCGGTGACGATAGACGACGAGGTTGTTTTAAAAGAGCTGCAGGCGGTGGCGTCGGTGTATGAGTTTCTTTCTTCGGCACTGGCTTTATTACGGCGGTGTTGCTGCTACCGCTGCTTCCACCGCCACCACTGCTGCTCGTGACATGCGTTATATGATCGCTTATGTTGCGTTTTGCTTCTGGCAATATTTTAGCAGTTGGAATTTGTTTCCGATGATTCTGTGACTGCGACTGAGATTGATGAGACTGTTGTTGATGTTTTGGGCGTGGTAGGTCGTCATCGGAATATTGTGGCTGTTGTTGTCGCTTCTTTAATGATATTATTTTGCGTTCTGTTACCACAATTGGTTTAAGTTTTTGAGTTTGATCCTCACTGGCACTATTGGAAGTGTTGCTACTATTGTTACTATTATTATTGTTGGGCTGCGTGGTACGATGATCCTATAATAATGTTTGGTTAGGAAAACATGTGACTTTACTAAATTTATAAATATCCTACAGTAAAAATATTTTTAATTTTAATGTTTCATTTGACAGACTGGTGAATATTGAGGAGGTGAGAGTCAACATGACACGCCAAGGAAAAGGTAGATCTTCTGTGATCCTAGAGCTACAAAAGATTCCAAGACTGTAAATTGCTCGCCAATTTCCAGCTTAAGCAGTAAGGAAGCCAATCTTCAATTTTTAGAGGAAGCAACATAAAAGAGACTAAACTCGTGATTGCTGTTTCAAATTAAATTGAGATTATGCGATCAAACGTTTCTTATTTCTGTTTTGTCAACAATGATCGTAATGAAATTAAGCGCATTTTAATAGAAGAAAAGGATTTGGTTGGATTCTAGATAAGACAGGGACAATGTTATTGTTGTAGTAGTTTGCAAAATTCTACCTATCAGTTGTTTTTGTTGTTGTAGCAGTTCATCAAGCTCTGTCAGTGCGGTGCAGTCATCGGTCCTCGTCGTCTATCTCATCTAACGGTAGGCCCAGGAAACAACCTGTTTTGAAAGGTTGGGTCCAAAGAGATAGGGGTGTTGGGTGAGTAGGCTTAGGGAGGCATATCAATAGGTGGTTAGTTTCGTTCGCGGTACTTTCACTTGTTGGACATATGTTGGGTATATCGGGGTCGATTTTGAATAGGTGAGAGTTTAACCTGAACGTAATTGGGTGAAAGTAACGGGGGTTGTTATTGTTGTAGCAGCTTAAACATTCCCCATACATATATGGGAAATGCTGCTAAGGTGGCAGTCCTTGGCCGGATATAAATCCTACGTAGAACCGACTGTCGTGGGAACGACTGCAGCTCTTCGTCTGTGATGGGTAGTGGTTGGAGTCCTATGAGGACATTCAGGGGCGGGAGTTTAGGAAGGTGGTAAAAGACTCCCGATGAATGTCTTTTAGTGCCTGTTTGTAAACTATCCAGTAGTTATAAATGTGTTCGATCCTGATGCATCGTTGTCATCTATCTGTAGCTTCATCCATTGCATCTCACTAGTCCCGGCGTTCATATGGGTACTACATGATGTGTACACGGCCGGCTGTTTGTAATTTTTTTTACCTCTGCCCCGAAGTGCTACCGGATAGCGACTTGACTGACCGACTTATTGCCGTCCTGGACCTCAGTGTTGATTACGATTGTGTGCAGAAGGAGCGCGAACTAATAAAACTATTAAGAGCAAACTATCAAAAGTTACTCCCAGTAACTTTGGGTTGCTTGCAATTCAAATTGGTGTGTCATCGACCATCACTTCCAGTTGGAGTTTGACTTCCTTGAGAATGACCATTATGGCTTTAGTGGTGCTAGGTTTTTTACAAAGACAGCTGCTTTTAAGTATCGAAATAACTCAGGGGTTTCCTGGACCAAACACTGCCGCCCCAGTAACTAACTTTGCTTAATTTGGTGAATCACGGGGTACAATCGGTCGATATGGTATTAATGAGTTATAAAAGCCTTAATAATTGAGACGGCAACCAATGTGGTTACATCGACTTCCCATAATTGTAAAAAATTATTATAATTATCTTGCACATTTAAAAATGTTGAACTTTAAAGTTCAAAGACTTTGCGAAAATTCACTACATTAACCTACTTTATTTGAATTTTTGCATAAAAGCTCTAAGTTTGTCATATTTAAATGTAGCAGTTGCGAAATCAGGCCAATATGGTTATCATATTGATTGATTTCATTAATTCAAGAACTTACCTCATACTGTTTCTCCTCTGCAGCACGCCTTCGCTTTAATTCTTTGTCCTTGAGAATTTTCTCCCGCAGCGCTTTCTGTTTTTCAATTTCCAAACGATAAGCGCGTGTCTCCTCGTCTTCTTCAACCTTTAAAAGAAAATTATTGCTATAGTTAAATGCTGTTTTTATGGGTAATAAAACATACATCTAAACGATCGCGGTCTCCGCCACGTCGAAAATTTCCGCCAGCACGGGGCAATGGAGATAAACTGCGTCTGCGCTTGCTATAGCTTCCACTTCTTTTATCATAGTTGCGATCTCGACTATCTCCACGGCGAAAACGATTTCCTCTTGGTCCTAAGTTACCATTTCCGCTTCCCCCACCACTGCGCTCACGATCAATTGGCCCACGTTCTCTTTCCCTATCTCGATCACGTTCTCGTTCTCGTTCACGATCCAATCGATCACGTTCTCGTTCTCGGTCTCGCTCTCGTTCACGATCGCGGTCACGCTCTCGTTCTCGATCGAAGTTCAAACTAGCACCGCCAGCACCTCCAACTCCTCGTTTATTTGGAGGTGTGAAACTTCGCTCACGTGAATGTGTTCGTGAACGGCTGCGACTACGGCTACGTCTCAAAGTGAGTGGTGAACGCTCATGTCGACGTTTCTCGATGTGCTCTCGATTTTTATTAATGAATTCTTCTTGCTGGCGAAGAAGCTCATCGTCGCTTTGTAAGTGTGAAACATGGCTGCTTATTGTTGACATAAACTGAGTCTCCTTTATAAACTTATTTGTAGCTGCTTGAACACCGCCTTTAAAATTAGGATTGATAAGAACTTTACCAGGGCGCAATGTAGTGGATGCTATAGGGCCGCTGCTACTACTACTTCCGGGCAATTGCGATGGTAGCGCGCCGGTATTTGAATGTACACCGCTTTGCGGCATCTGTAGGGGAGCTTGTGGAGGCGGCAAAGCTTGTTGTTGTTGTTGCTGCTGCGGAGGCCTATGAGCCGGATTATTTATGAAGTTTGGTGCTAAACCTTGAGGTGGTAAATTTGACAACGGTGGTCGCGGTAAACGCATATTTGGCCGTATTCCTATAGGTCCACCGCCTGGGCCTAGGCTGGCATTGTTTGCACCTGGCATTGGCCCGGCACTAAGTTCAGGACGAAACATAGCTCTTGGTGGATGTGACATATGTCCGTAATTCTGATTGAAGGGCAACCCATTGCCCGTATTATAATCATGCTGTGCTTGGGGGTACATATTCACTGGATTCGGATGTCGGAAACTCATAGGCCCGCCAGAACGAAAACCGGTATATGGATGTCGTGGACGATGAGAAATAAGTGGATTCATGGGATCGTGTGGATGGAGAGGAATCGGTGCGTTAGGATTTTGGGATTGTGGTCCCATAGTACCAGGATTTGTAGAAGGCGGACCGTGTGTTGTGTTATGTGGTGCATAAGGTAAGGGTGGTTGTTGTAACGGGAATTGACCTGGAATGATGGCGGAGGTTGTATGAGTTAGTGTTGTAGAAATGATACTGGTTCTCGCTGCGGGAAACCCGTGCGCCGTTAATAGGAAATTACCGTGTGATGGAGGGTAACGCAGAAGCGGTCTTTGGCCATGATAAGAGCCACGTAGTGAATGGGGCCGCAACAGTGGATTACCACCGCGTTTACTATGTACGAAACGCGAATGATGTTTATCTGAAAATATAGAGAAAATGGATAGAAAATATGTACATTATTATATTTACATCTAAAATACTATGTTTTTTCACTTGGGCAAAACGGACGGCGACCGCCGTAGCCGAATGGGTTAGTGCGTGACTACCATTCGGAATTCACAGAGAGAAGGTAGGTTCGAATCTCGGTGAAACACCCAAAATTAAGAAAAACATTTTTCTAATAGAGGTCGCCCCCCAGCAGGCAATGGCAAATCTCCGAGTGTATTTCTGCCATAAAAAAGATCCTCATAAAAATATCTGCCGTTCTGAGTCGGCTTAAAACTGTAGGGCCCTCCATTTGTGGAACAACAGCAAGACGCACGCCACAAATAGGAGGAGCTCGGCCAAATACCCAAAAAGGGTGTACGCGCCAATTATATATATTATATGTATATAAAACGGACTCGTTTCGGGCCGCTCTGCGAAAGGGGGTATTAAATATAGGTGGTATTAAAAATCCATACTTATATATAAACAAAATTTATACTTGAATAGAGAAACGGCAATTTTAGACTGAATATATACATTATATGATGCAAACAACAAAGTTATAACAGACGAAAATGAAAATCATACAATACAGTCTGTGTAGAAGCGTGACCGACGAAATTCATACTTAGAGTTCCGTTACACAAAAAATGCAAATGCTACTAAATAGGCGCATCTTTTTCGAAACACGCGTTGTGTAATTTTTTAGTATTGTGAGTAATTTAGAAAGCGTTCATAAATAAATGTGTTCAATAGTATAACGAAGTTAAAAACGATGACGAATTCTCCGTATCAGGCCCAAAACAAAACACCTCCGCAAAACAAGATCAGGAGATAATTGTTTTTGTCGAGCCTATCGTTGCGCGAAGTGAAACAGTTTTAAGAAAAAGTGGTGTTGTGTTAATGCATCTAAAGATACAATTCGAGACCGTTTACGTGCAGAAACCCTCAAATTCCGGAGCACATTGAAAAACCCGCTGCTCTCTTTATCACCCATTGAAAAAAGCTCAGGATTCACGGACGAATATTCCTTTGGGCAAATAGTTGCATACGTCGGTCTTGGTGTACTGTTGATAATCGACAACTTCAATGAACTGCTAAGCATCTAGTTAAGGTTCATGCTTGAGGCCGCTACTCCGAAAAAGGATTTGGTCCTTTATTTGAATGTAGTTTTGATGAGCAAAATTTACCAAAAAAACTTTATTACCATCAGCTGAGTTTAGAACTAGCCAACCTTGGATTTAACAAGAAGACAACGATCCGAAGCATCGAAGCCGAAGGTGGGTAGAGTGGAAACAGCAAAATGGGATTGAAATATTGGATTGGCCTTCACAGTCGCCAGATGCCAACCCTATTGAAAATGTTTGGCCAATAGTTGAGTAAAATCTCAAGAAAAACAAGTATGGACAATTTATCAAGGCACATTTGACCGCAACTTGGGCACAAATTAAGACAAAGTACATTTCATTGAATATATTGCGTTTAATAAATATTATAAGCCCACTGGTCAAAAAATTTCTAAGCGGTCACACTTTTATTAGACAGACTGTACGTCAATCAATTATTTAAAGGCGACTCAAAACATGGAAAAACTAGAATAAACGATATAAACTTAAAATAATTATGTCAGAAATGAGGAATGCTATCAAAACATCAAAATCAAAAACAGGTTGTGAAGAAATCTCAGCGGGTATTTTAAAACTTACATACGGCAGTGGAAGACCAATTCTATAAATTCTGCCAAAAAAATATCGGGAATTGTTCATTTAAAAAGTGCGCGTTACACATACATATGTTTACATTTTTTTGCTGGAATGTTAGTACAACTGTCCTCTATAGTGTCGCCGAGTTTGAGCATGATCTGCCAATTAGTTTATTTTTGGCATTTAATTATACCAGTCAACCGCAGGTGTGCTCTGCAATTTTCACTATGGATAAAAATATCTAACAAAGAATTTGTCTTAAATTTTGTGTTTTGAACGGGAATTCGTGTGCCCAATCGTTCTAAATGTTGCAGAAAGCCTATGGCGAGTGTGCTTTATAAAAAACACGGGTCTAAGAGTGGTATAAGGCTTTTGCAAAGGGCCGAGAATTCGCGGAAGATTTGTCCCGATTCGGTCGCCCATCAACGTCTTCAACGGATGAAAACGTCGACAAAGTCAAGGAAATGGTGCTGGAAAACCATCATTTAAGTTTGAGGGAGGTAGATCGTGACCTTAGCGTGTCCAACGAATCAATTCGCAACATTTTACACCGTCAATTCGGTATGAGACGCGTGGCTGCTCGACTCGTTCCAAGAGAGTTGAATTTGTTTCAGAAAATTCATGGGAAGAAGGTGAATGAAGACATGCTTGTGCAAGTGAATTCGACCCCAATATTTATCCAGCGCATCATAACAGACGTGGGTATATGAGTTTGATATGAAAACCAGCCAACAGGCGTGTGAATGGCGCTATCCAGATGAGCCGAAACCCAAAACTCCACGTCAAAGTCGATCAAAAGTGGAAGTCATGCTACCCGTTTTCTTTGATTATCATAGAGTTGTGCACTCGGAATACGTTCCAAATGGTTCTACGGTAAATGCGACGTTTCAGAGAGAATGTGCGTAGGAAACGGCCCAAATTGTGGAAAAAAACTCATGAATCTTGCACCATGATAAAGCACCTTCTCACAAGGGTCATATTGTGAACAATTTTTTGACCAAAAATTCGACAAATCTACAAATATCATCGAACAACCACTGTATTCACCGGACGTAGCGCCCTGTGACTTTTTCCTTCTCCCAAAACTTAAATTGCCACTCCGCGGGCGCCGCTTTGAGTCGACAGAGGCCATTAAGGAGAATTCGCCGAAGGAGCTGAAGAAGATCTCTTCAAATGCGTTTAAAAGGTGCTTTGATGACTGGACTAATCGTTGGCATATGCGTATTGCTTCCAATGGATCATATTTTAAAAGCGACAAAATAAATTTTGATGATTCAACAATTATTTTGCGTTTTATTGAACAGAATGAATATATGAAAATGCGGAATATCCAAGGTCATGGTTGAAATCTACTTTTATTGTTATACCAAAAATACCAATGCAAAACAATGTAAGGACTATCGGCTAATAAGTCATATGGGCCATACACTTCAATTTTTCCTAAAAATCATCCTTAACAGAATATTTAAAAAATGCGAAGCCATTATGGGACCAACAACGCTATTTGGTTTTAAGAACGTTGGAGAAACCGAGAAACAATATTTAACCTTCAAATGCTTACACAAAAATCAGAGGACACCAATCAAGATATCTGCATGTGTCATTTCCATTGTGGAGGTTGGGGCATGTCACCGTCCACCACACCAATCGGAAAGAACATGGGCACAATATAATAACTACGAAAACTCTAATATAGGATTCATAGGATTCATATAGATCTATAAGCAATCCTCATAAAAAGAAATTAGAAATTAAGTTTTTTTCACAACCATTTTGCTAGGTGTTTGGCCGAACATCTCCTCCTATTTGTCTTGATATTGTTCCACAAAGGGAGAGACCTACAGTTTTAAGCCGTCTCCGAATATTTTTATGAGGAGCTGTTTTTCATGGCAGAAATACACTCGGAGGTTCGGCATTGCTTGCCGAGGGGCAACCGCTATTAGAAAAAACTTTTTCATTTTGCTGTTTCATGCACGGATATTCCAATGGTAGTCACGCAGCAACCCATTCGTTGAAGAGAACTGTATAACGCAATTTAACCACGGTTTTATCATTCATAATAAATAAAAAAGAAGCTCTTTTGAACTAGAAAGTGAATGTACCTTTTGGAAAAAGGTAAGGTAAACTTTTAGAATAGAGACCTCCAAGCACTTAAAATCTATAAATACAAATACAGACAATGAGGCACAACAGAAAAAACGGCAACATTTTCAAATATATTAAAACAATGTTTTACATAAAAAACGAACAGCAGGCGAAACTTTTGAATAACAACTTGCGCGATTTTTTAATTTCAAAATTTCTCTATTTCCGGAAATCGAAATAAACAAATACCTATGTCGCTAATAACCGAGGATCATAACCCTCAATAATAAAATATTTCCTGACACTTTAATAAGACATATTTGTTTTAATATTTACTAAATTTAATAAAAACAAGTTTTCCTTTTTAGTTAACTGGGCTCTCTCTTGTTTCGTTTTATTCTTACTTCTTTATTACAACTATTGTACAGGTAAATTGTACAGTATCACAAAGTGTTAGAAGAACATTCTTGATATTAATAAAATTCAAAGTATTATTTAGTAAGAGAGTTTAGTGGACAATTATCCATTCAATAGAGTTTTTATAATTGAATAAATAGGTATTTTTTGAAACTTATGTAAAACAAGCTTTTTTAACGTTAAATTTTCATATTAATTCTTAGTATTAATTTATAAAAAAAAAAAACATTCTATAAATCGAAAGCGTGATACAGTGACTACATTTTTGTGTAATAATTTTTAAGGTAAGGCCACACCCACTTAGACATTATAAGCAAAACTTCTGCGGCCATAATAGAAAACCAACCCCTCTTTATCATTATTAGATCTTTTCAACATGCACACACGTTTCAAATAAATAGCAATTTAAATTGCAAAACTCCTAATGCGCCAGCCGAATTAATAATAGATATAATAATATACATATAATAATTAAACAAAGCATGTGCTGCAGACGCAAACAAAACAAATTGATTGCGAATAAAAACAAAGCAATATAGAAACAAAATTTAGGTACCCTTTTTTTTAGTGGTTCAATAACAATGACAGGATAGGGGTTTACAACCCCTAATATGTATATATAAAGGGGTTTTCAATTGGCGCGGGTCGATTTTGGAGCCCTGTGACAGCCATTTTGTTGTGGTCACATCTGTCAAATCTTTTGTTTATTATTCAGTTGTGTATGCCAAATCATTATGGCAAGTTACACGATTGAACAGCACGTTCAAATGATAAAACTTTATTATCAAAACGAGTGTTCATTAACGCAAGCGCTGCGCGCATTGCGCCCATTTTTCGGTAGACGTGGTGGCCCTTCCAAATTCTTATGGAGCTAGACGATTTGTGGTTCCAGCAGGACGGCGCTACGTGCCACACAGCAAACGCCATTCTATTCCCTTTCAACATCTACCCGCCCTTATTGAAAAACCCTTTACTTAAATACAATATATAAGGATATATGTATATACATATATATAAATATATATAGGAAATATATATCGGTATCCTTACACTTATACTTACTGCGAAAATTTGGAATAAAAAATTGCCTGTTGCTTTATTTTGTATATAAAACAGTATTTTACTGAATATTTAACAAACAGAATACAGACAAATCAATGCGCTTTTTTTGTACTAATTGTGCCTGTATTTTATTATCTGCATTTGAATTTATGGATTTTGATTGTTTAGGGGCATCCATTCTGAAGTATTAGTTTCATTTTTTCACAAATGCATAAAAAATTTCTAGTTTAAAATTTTTTTTATACATTTGAATTATAAAACCGAGGTTAAATATTTACTAACAATTGCGTTATACAGTTCTCTTCAACGCTTTTTCAGTACAATAAGCAAATACGATCGTGAAAAATCGTAATTTAGGTATAACGCTTTCACTGGAGGTTCCCTAGGATTCTTTTTGGACCCCAGGGTGTTCGGACTTTCATAATCAGAATGGTGGATTCATTTTTTTTCCAATCGAGTGGTGGACGGCTTCACACTCCTACTCTCCAAAATCCAAATAATTTGTGGCCATAATGGAAAATGGAAAGGCGGCCGCCATAGCTGTTGTTGTTGTTAACAGCATAGGTAGCCCTGTCAGTGTAGTCATATCATCGTTCGTCTTCGTCTAGCTCATCTAAGGGTAGGCCCAGGAAACATGCTGTTTCGACAGGTTGGGTCCAAAGGGAGAGGGGGGTTAGATGAGTCGGTTTGAGGGGGCATGTGAAGAGGTGGTTAGTGTCGTGCGGGGTACCTTCGCATGCCGGACATGTGTTTGGTATGTCGGGGTCGATTCTGGATAAGTAGGAGTTTAACCTGCTACAGTATCCAGAACGTAGTTGTGCCAGTGTTACACGGGTCTCACGGGGAAGCTGGAGCTCTTCATCTGCGATGGGTGGTGGTTGGACTCCGATTACGGCATTCACAAGACGGGAGTTCAAGAAGGTGGTAACGGTCTCCCGGTGAATGTCGTTTATAGACTGTCGAAATACTGTCCGGTCCAGTAGGTTACGGTCGGTCTTGTCCTGGATATCGCCAGCGTAGTCAACGAGGTGTCTCCTGACGTGCCTGGGAGGCGGCTCGGGCTCAAGCAGGTGTCTGCAGGGATGAGACCTGCGGTAACATCCGAGCAGGTACTGCTTGCTGAGCAATTTATTGTGCTCCGCAACTGGGAGCATTTGTGCCTCGTTGTGAAGGTGTTGTATAGGTGACATCAGGAGGTACCCGGTCGCTGTCCGAATGGCGGTATTTTGACAGGTCTGTAGCTTAGTCCACTGCGAAACACTAGTTCCAGGCGACCAGACAGGCGCAGCATAGTTGAGAACCGGCCGGCCAATTGCCTTAAATGTCGAAAGCAACAGTTCTTTGTCTTTGCCCCAAGTGCTGCCGGCCAGCGATTTGAAGACCTTGTTGCGATTTTGGACTTTAGTGGCAATTGCGGTTGTATGCGCAGAGAAGGAGAGCAAGCTGTCAAAGGTTACACCCAAAATTTTGGGGTTATTCACAGTCGGAATTGGTGTGTCGTCGACTTTTACCTTAAGGGGCAGCTTGACCTCCTTTGTCCAGGTGGTGAAAAGGGTCGCCGTGGACTTGGTGGGGGAAAGTTGTAGATTCCTCGCAGTGAAAAAGCGAGAAAGGTCGGTGAGGTAGTCGTTCACTTTGGAACACAGGCCATCGATGTCATTGCCCGACGCCATTATCGTGCAATCGTCAGCGTATGAGATCAGGGAAACTTCCGCTGGTGGTTGGGGGAGCTTCGAGATGTAGAAGTTAAAAAGCAAGGGTGAAAGGACACCACCCTGCGGTACGCCTTGCTTAATCTTCCTCTGCTTTGACATTTGATCTCGAAAAATCACTGACGAGTGCCGACCGCTCAGGTAGTTCGCGGACCACCTCTTCAGCCCTGGCGGGAGTGTCGACTGATAAATGTCATCTAGTAGCGTGGAATGGCTGACTGTGTCGAAAGCCTTTTTCAAGTCCAACGCTACTAGGACAGTCCTCTCGCAGGGGCGGTTTTGGTTAAGACCGCGATTTATCTGGGCGTTTATGGCGGTGAGTGCAGTGGTGGTGCTGTGCACTCGTCGGAAACCGTGCTGATGTGGGGCTGGGGCCAGGTGTTTCGTAAAGAGTGGGAGTAGAAGGGCTTCAAGTGTCTTCACTACTGGGGAAAGGAGAGTTATCGGCCGATAAGACTCCCCTTGGTTGGCGGGTTTCCCAGATTTCAGTAGTGGGACCACTCTCCCTGCTTTCCACTTTTCAGGGATGATGAGAGTGGCCATGGACAGATTGAAAACCCTTGTGAGAAATCCTACTCCCAGGGGTCCCAGATGCTTCAGCATCAGCGCGTTTAAGCCGTCAGGGCCAATGGCTTTCGATGATTTCGAACTATTGATGGCCCCCTGAACCTCATCACCGGAGAAAGTAAGTGGCGCACTGTTGTTCGTCAGTTTGTGCAGCCTTCTGGTAGCACGACGCTTGGTTCTGTCGCCCGGAGGATGCAATATAAAAAGCCGGCTAAAGTAGCTCGCGCATCTCTTCGGGTCCGACGAAGTGCAACCGTTAAAGGTGATAGCCACCTTGTCGTTGTGCTTCGTCGGGTTTGACAGAGACCTAACGGTGGACCAGAGCTTACTCACCCCAGAGGTGAGGTTGCAGGTCTTCAGGTGCTCAACCCATTTAGTCCGCTTATGCTGGTTTACCAGTTGCCGGATCTCCAAATTGAGATCCCTTATGCGGGGATCCCCATGATCGGCCTGGCGTAGGTGATCACGCTCGTTCGCTAAACTGGCTGCTTCGGCTGGGAAATGAGGACGAATGTCCTTATAACTTCCAGCAGGAATGAAGCGAGCCGCAGCAGCTGTGAGCACCTTGCGGAATGCGCGTTCGCCTACGCGCATATCAGTGGGGATGGGAAGAGCGGCGAAGGTGTCCTCAGTAAATTCCGTGAAGCCGGCCCGCCATAGCCGAATGGGTTGGTGCGTGATTACCATTCGGAATTCACAGAGAGGTCTTTGGTTCGAATCTCGGTGAAAGCAAAATTAATAAAAACATTTTTCTAATAGCGGTCGCCCCTCGGCAGGCAATGGTAAACCTCCGAGTGTATTTCTGCCATGAAAAAGCTTCTCATAAAAATATCTGCCGTTCGGACTCGGCTTGAAACTGTAGGTCCCTCCATTTGTGGAACAACATCAAGACGCACACCACAAATAGGAGGAGGAGCTCGGCCAAACACCTAACAGAAGTGTAGGCGCCAATTATTTATTTATTTTCTTTTTAATGGAAAATTTAGGTAAAATTTTATACTTCTCCTCCTACTTCTCATATTAGAATTTTAATTTACTATAGTTTTAAAAAAAAAATTAATTATCTATTCAATTACCTATTCTTCGGGTTCAAGAATCCTTAATTTGAAACATTTTCTTACCTGCTGATTCATTTATTCCGCTATCAAAATCTCGTTCATTTGTTGTCTTTATGTTTGTACGTGCTTCACGTTCATCTTCGATATCTTCTCTGGGATCAGAAAAGTCACAGGCGCTAAGAGCAGCAACACCCAAGCTCTCTTGAGAACTTTGTATGAAAGAGGAATCTGTCATATTACCAGTGCTGCAGCTGATAACTGACGAATGATCTGCTTCAGCTTCTTTGCTACTACTTGACGTTACTTCATCACTATTTGTTGTGCTAAGTAATTGATTCTGCGTAGAGGCAGGTACTGCCTGCTGTACCAGCTCTTTCGGGATTTGTGACTGTGTAGGCTCTTTGAACTCTGCAACCGATAATGCAGAACTTTCACTGGTAGAGACATCATCTGTTACATCACCATGCTTTAAGTTATTCGCTCCCGAATGTGGCGTCGCTGTTGAAGTTACCTCAGTTGCGTCTCCGGAAATTTGTTTGATAGTGTCTTTTTGGTTTTTTGTAGAAACGGTACAACCGCCTACATCGGATATAATTTGTTGTGTGTTGAGTTGGTTAGAAACATTTTGTTTTATTTCTTTTTCCTGAATACGTTCATTAACCCATTGTTCTGCCTCTGCCTTTATTTGCTGTTTAACTTCCTTAGTGACATCTTTTTCCAGTTCTATATTATTTGAGAGTAGGGTTATTACATATTATATGTGAATATAAGATATTCGACTCACCATCGTCTTACAAAAGAAGCTCATCCTCGTCATCCCCATATAGTGCTTGATCCTCAATATCGTCACCCAACTCGTAATTTAACAAGTCGTCGCTGAAAGAGTTACAGAAATTTTTTTATGAAAATTGCGTGACTGGTGGACTTTTCTGCAGCTGCCATTATAATGTGGCGAAAATCAACCCCCCAACATTGAACACATTTTTCACTAATATTTTTGTATATTTCTCGCACAAAATCGAATATATTTCATTTCTCATCAAAACTAGAATGCTCATATTATAGATTTTTTAATGAATATTTAAAAAAAATTAACAAATACTGTAAATATTTACAAAATTTAATGAACGAAAATTCACTTACTTCAAATTTAAGTCAGACATTTTGATAAATGGACTACACAATCACGCACACACACTATTCTTACTTTCTGAACACTGACAAGTAGAGTGAACATCGAAATCTTTCATTCCCTTTTGACATTTGTCAAGAGAGAGATAGCTACTGTTACAATTATTGTTGTTGTTTACCTTGTATTTCACTAGTCAAGATTGCCACAAGCCGAAATTATTAAGAAATGTAAGGTTATCTACACATAATAAGAGTTGCAACACTTCTTTCGGTAATTTAGGATAATAAAATAACTTTACGAACTTAATACTCCAATCTACAATTAAAGCCATACACATTTCCTTCTCCGGTGAAATATTTGATATATTTTAATATGTAAGAAGGTCAAAAACTTGAGAACCAAATGACCGACTGAGCTCAGATATATAAGACATATGTTTCTTGGCGTTGAGGGTATATATAAAATAGGTGACGGTTGAAGTCTAGAAATCAAGACAACAGAAACAAAAAAGTTTATATCGATTCTACAAGTACAACAATTTGGTAGTGTATTGCAAACTGAAGGAAGACTAGCGAAAGAATATACAAATATTCCCTATTCGACAATCAGGCACCGATCATTTGATGGAATGCACCACCTTGAATTGATTCGTCTGTGAAATACTATAAATACACGATATAGAGAATACAAAGGGTAGCCTTCCGAAAATCGCTACATTGTTCTTGCTTACATAAGCGTGTTTCTGATTTTCCAGTTAGGATTATAGTAGAGTGGAAACTCTTGCAGCAATCTTTGATTGCGTAGCTTATTTTTACATTTTATTTAGATTTTTTAATATTATGTCCATATTTCAAAATATGACAGCATACATAAGATCGACTTAAAACCTGTGTTTAGAATTTTAAAATGGTATTCCCCTTATTCTGAACTTACAATATCCTGTAAGATTTAAAGCCTATTTTTAATGGCTATAAAGCCTGATTTTAACTTCTGTATGACTACGGGCGACTTTACGAAAAAAGTAATGCTTTGTACAATAACTTACAATATTCTTTTTCTTCTTAATCGGCGTATCGATCCTGGATGTTCGCGATTACATACAAACGTTATTTTGATCTTAGTCGTACGGTTGTCAGGGCATATTAATAATGATGCCATTATATTTATGTCCGTTTCTTCACTGTTAGTTAGTCGATTGTTTTGAGACCTGTCCACTCCTTGATGCTGTCTAGCCACGTCATTTTTTTCCTAATAATTTCTCTTAGTCCTTAAATTTTTCCTTGCATCAGCAGTTTTAAAAGACCGTATTTGTCACCTCTTGTTATGTGTCCGAAATAAGTGACTTTTGTTCTTTTTATGTCCGTTAGCATGATCCTAGAGGTTTGCATTCCATTTAGCACTATGTCATTCCAACTTATTCTCATCATTTTTCTATAGCACCACATTTCGAAAGATTTTAGTCGGTGTATACTTATGGTTTTTAACGTCCAGGCCTACAATACAATCGTATAAGATTTAAAATCTGTTTCAGTGGCGATAAAGTTGATTTTACCTTCTTTATGACTACAGGAGACTTTACGAAAAAAGTTACGAAATAACATAAAATGTTAGGCTCAAAATGTAGGTTATTATTTTGGAAATCTGTTAGCACGGTTCTTATAAATTTTCTCTTTATATGGTGGTTGTGACATCCGGGAACTGCTGTCCTGCACTCAGTGAATTTGGCCGAATCAGTTGAATTGTACTCAGATAGTAACTATGTACATATGTAAGTCAAAATGTCGTCAACATCTAATAATAGTATATTTAGCATTTCCGCTTAGAATATGGGTAGATTGGCGCTTGATCAATTTTTATTGGCGTCAAAAAAGTGTGTGTGTGTATAATTTCCTCTGTTTGGTAGTCTCTATTGCTTCCGCTTCCCAAACAAAAAATGTATCTTCCTTTTGTTTGAATATTAGCAGTTTTGACGCCACAGCGAATTTGAATTGTATTCAGGCGAATCTAAAGTTGCATATATTTTGTTTTTGGTTTTTAGGGCTCCATTGTCAAAATGATTTTTTCCAAAGCGAATTGGTTAAATAAAGAAAACCATAATATAGAAACGTAAACAAAGTCTATCGAGTTTCTCGTACAATTGTTCGAAGTAATTTAGTATTATAATTAGTAAAACTTTGCTCGCATTTATTACTTACTCACAGACTATGAGCAAGAAATTAAGTTCGAGCTTGTAAATTGCAACAGTGGAGGATATGGTACAGCGTCCGACAACAAATGCTTCTTTCCACCACAGGCTATAATATCCGAAGGCCTGAAGTGATCCGGCCATATCCTCTCTTTTTCTGTGAATTTCATGAAACAAGCTCTATTCCATACCGACTGTACTTAAAAAAAACACTTCCTTCCATTCTTTTTGTGCATATTAAGTTCTTACCTAAAATAAAACTATTATTTCCACTTCGAATAAAAATTTTTCCTTCAATATAGCAATGTAAACAACGAAATATGTAAGCAAAAACATTTCTGACATAGGTACTCAAGGCGAATTAAGGGGTTATATACAGTTAGAATTTTCAAAAACTCGATTTTTTTTATTTATTTTAATTTCTTAATGTACATATATTTAAGAATACACACAGAAAATTTAATATCGTTCCGGTGAATATTTTCGAAGTTACACGCAAATTTGAAAAGGCGTTTTATCCTATGTAAAGTGCTATTCAATTTCCATTAGTCTCAAATTTTACACGAGTTTCCTAAATATATTTTTTAGTAATTAACCGAAGATTTTTTCTCACCGATAAATATTTTTTTTCATAAGCATTTAAAGGCCGAAATTTTGGTAAAAAATCATTTTTTTTTTTGTGAAACCACCATTTTATCAAAATAATTTATTTTGCGTATTCAATCGATTAATTACTCGATTTAACATCACTTTATCGAAATCTGTTGGGTTTTTTAATTTCAGAGGATCCAGTTCCGCAAAACGTCTTTTTTGAGAGGATCTCCCGGAGATCAGCTATAACTCCTTTCCAAATAAATATTTTTACTAACACTATTTCAAACACATTTCAAAGATTTCTCAGAAAAAATTCTGGAAAATTCGCTTTTTTTCGGCCTTCTAACTGTATATAACCCCTTAATCAGCTGTTCTACTGATATCACTTTCTATAGCTACACCTTCCCTGTATTCTATCATTCTTGCTGAACTTCGGCCCAACAAGGCCGAAGCCGCTGTTCGCTCTATATACAGCTAATGAAACCATGGTTAACTATTTAGAAAGAAAGAAGGAGATGAGATTCTCTATTCAAGAAGGCAAACAAGATGCATTCCGCTACTATTGAATGCCAAATGCTTTCCTTTTCCGCTTTTCGCCACTGCGAGTTTGTTGATCCAAATTCAATACTCACCCATAAGAAGTTTACTTAAATATTTAAACTGGTAACCGATTAAAAAAATTCACTTTGTTTTTGTTTTTAATTATTTTTATTGTTTATTATGTCTTTACTGTTATTATCAACCAGTGTAATTTACTTACAATTCTAAACAATTAAAACTTCAATTGCAACGAATTGAAACAATTGTAAATGCATACATACCTACATACACAAATAGAGGTATGTATGAGTGTTGCATTCTTGAATAATAAATTTTAGATGCATTTAAAATACATTAATTCATAATATTTTGATACACATACATCAATATTATAAGTCCACACTTAATATATACTAAATTCAAAACAAAGTTAAATAGCATGGAAATATGTATGTATGTATGTGGTATATAAGGAAGAAATGAAACAAAATGCTCAAAGTGCTCATATTGTATGTAGCCAAATGTCAAAATGTTCTTAAGTTTAAATCGAATTTTAAATTCCATTTTAATATGTATAGCTTTTATAATTAAACATACACGCATACATACATATACACTCATATATTTATGCAATACATATGCATTGCTCTTCCATTTGGTTTCTATAACATATGTTTGTATGCAATTCTCTTCGGTATTTAAATTCAAAGTAAAAAACGCTTAATTATAATACATTAGAAAGAAAAATGTAAAAATTGAAATAAAAATAAACACAACTCTTGATAACGGTTTTTGTGCATAAACGTCACATTATAATGTGATTTATCATTGTACAAAGTGATTATTGATATATATCTTTATAACTATATTTTATTGAATATATTAGATCAGTTTAAACTTTATTCAAGGGTGTTTTACGTAAACTGTGGGAAAAGAGAAGTTTAAGATTTAATTTAGTGATTTAATTTATATGATATACTTATACATACTCGTAGTAGAGCTGCTGAAAACTTTGTCAAAGCAGTATGCATAACTTCGTTCACTTGTCTTCTAAACTATATATGTATGTATGTACCTACATATGCAAGTCAGTAATTGTCTGTTTATAGTTATATGCATTCTTTGAATCAACAAAAAAATAGTTAATATGCCCTTAGATAAAAATCTGCGGCACAAAGCACCAATCTATTTCGCTTATGTGAATTTCCATAAGGTTTCTAGTATTCATTAAATAGACAAACGTTTAAAAACATACGTACCTTTATATATTTACTAGCATATACAGAATTGAATTATATTTAGATATTTTTGTAGCTTTACAAACATATGTATGTATGTAGCATGTAAGCGATAGCGGATAATCAGTATTCAGAAGACTGTTTTCAAAGCTCTTGTCCGTGAGTACCGTACACTTCTAAAATACCATAATTAACATTGAAATCGGTAAGCACAGAATTTATTTTAAAACATTTGCACATTTTATTTAGTCAGTATAGCATTAGTTTGAATAATATTAGGTATCCTTTTAAAGTCGCCTCCTAGCAAACACAAGAAAAAATGTTATCCAATGTTTATCAACCCCTTCGTTCTCAAGTTAAGTTTCAGCATTCCTTATCATTCTGAAACCGTATTCTTTATTAAAAAGATTATTCCATTTGCTACCATTTAGGGAAATTCTTTTGAGGTGAAGTGTAGAATCACTAATTTCTTAACTTCTTAACTTAGGAAATCTCCATGCAAAAAAAGTGACTTTTAAGTTGAGAACACTTGAACCCACCTGTTGAGTTGTTGTTGAGAACTAACGTTGGATATTTGAAAAAGCTATTTTATATCAAATGCATGTCAAGTTGAAATCTCTTTCCAACCACTTGTGTTACATTGGTTGCAGTTGTTGTTGTAGCAGTGCATTAATGTGTAACACATTGGTCGTGCAGTGTCGTTACTTGTCAGCTCTCATCTTACACTGTGTTCTATTCTAATTCAGTACGTTTTCTTATGCGTCAGACTTGCTGGTTTTACAGGATTTGTCTGTTGCCATTTTAGAAGGACATTAAATGTTTTATTTACAAATTTCCTTTAATTTAAACTAATTCTTTCATTTTTCTCTTTATTTTTCTTACACTCTTGGTTCATGTGTTCTATGTTTATTGCGAAGATTTTCCTGCAACTTTGCCCTTTTAGCCAAAAAACTTATGACTGAAAACTTAATATGATATTGATTTATCTGAGACAGCAGTTACAAAATTCAGTGTGAATTTTTCTTCTTTTAAAATCTTGAAAAGTGTCAAATGAGCAGCTGTGCTACACACTTAAGTGTGTGAAAGTGATGCCGTTATTAAAGAACTAATTATAGGAAAAGATAATGGGATATGGATATGTAACTTGTGACGAATGGACTAAGAAAAACGCTGTTTGCTGATGGGAAAATTTAGCAGGCGGCTGATATTCAAATCTGAGAGATGCGGCAACAACACCTAGAAAGTGTGAAAATCCATTAACGAAATGGCGAGAGTTTTGAATCTGCCATTGGAATTACTTCTTGCGGGTATTTTGAATAACTCAAGCACAAATTCTGAACGAGCTTGAACGAAGCATTAATGAAGTTGAGCAGGCGCTATGCTAAATGGCCTCGTAAAATTCTGCGCCATCCAGCAGACATTCTGTATTACAAACGTGCGCATGTGTGGGACGGTGAAACTAAGAAATATTTTAGAGTTTCTTAAAGTATTAACTAATGACACACCTGCATTTGAAAATAATAGCAGTGTTCACGCAATATGCAAATATGTACAAAGGTGGTTAGCTATCTTACAATTAAACAACATTTTTTCAGTGACCTTTAAATTTTGAAATATGAAACATACATGAAAATATTACAGCTGTTTAGTTTAAAAGTGTCAGTCCTGAATGCAACAAGGCGAATTCATTATTTGTTTGCTACTTTGCAAATATATGCTTTGCTTTGACAATCAAACGTACAAAACAATATTGTTGGTAGTCTAGTGCGATCACCTTTAATGGATGCACCTCGAGTGCTACCAAACAAAGTAATTTTTGACAACTCTTTTCCAGTGCTATCACCATATGCTTTCTTATGCCAGTTGCTTTATCTATTCGCCACTCGCTAACGCATCGCGAATCGAAGACGCCTTTGTTTGTATCGTGAATACCTGCTTCGTATTTACTAAATGCATTTCCTATTTTAGAATTGTTTAATATTTAATATTTTATATGCTAAAAAATATTTTAATTATGGAATTTTGGAGATTGGTACTCAACGACATTTTTCAGCAAGTGCAAATAAATTCTAATCACAATAATATAGTTGGTCTTAGAACTATACATATTTTATTATTAGCCCAATCGATGTGACTCGCACTGCCATGTTTACACACATATGTAATTACCGAAAACCCTAGTTAATCTAGTATCGTCAAAGCGTCGCAGTTTCTCATTGGGATTTACTAGTTCCTGATAAATTCTTAACAAACCTATTCACTTTCGCTTGTGAATGAGGGCATGGATAATTAAAAAAAAAAATAAAAATTAAAATTAAATTTAGCTTTTTTTGTCATATGTAATATATGTAGTAAAAAAAAAAATACCTATACTCTGGCATACATCTACTCACAAGTAAAGGTGAATTGGTTTCTTACCTTCAAGTGTGTGTGTGTGTGTGTTTTTACAAAAGTGTTTACTGTTATTCAAGTTCACATACAAGTTAGCTTTTCTATATTTGAATGTAAAATTTCTAGAAAACTATTTTTGTATTAAAACTTTATTATTTTATATGTCCACTACTGGCATTAAAACTGTATTGACGAGTTGACAAGATGTTTGAATGGTTTCATAACCTTATATTTTATAATGTCTATAATTTATAAAAGCCTTGTAAAATTTTGAGGTTACTAGAGTCCGGATTGTTTTCTTTACCATTATACATACATTTTCGATTTTCCTTATTTTGTATATACATTAATTGGTGTTAAATTTATTTAGAATCTTAATGGATGAGTGATGTTGTATGCAGTTTAAAATATGGAAATGTTTTGTAAAATTGTTGTTTTTATTTAAAATTTAGTAATCTCATTAATTGTAAGAAAATTATAATTTTTTTTTTGTGATATACATATTTTTGTTTTTATGCCTCCACATATGTACATACATATGTATTGTGTGTATATGTGCTTTTGTACATTTTCGTAGGGGAGTATTATTTCGGTTAAACGCGGCTGGCACAATGCTCTAGATTTTGTTTAACTATAGCGGGGAATTCACAACAAACTTCTCAATTATTATACACTAAGGTATTGAAAACGAAAACGTAAAGTTTATAAAAAATAAATTAAGCCTCTGATTATTGCGTTCAATAAATAATTATTAAACAGCATTTATTATAACTAATTTGAAACGTCAATTCACTGCGTTATTTTAATAATTGTTAGATTGTTGTGTGAAAATTCATTGCCTACAAAAAACATAAACAAAAACAAAAAACAAACACACGAGAAAAAAAATGAATCTTCAAACGGCCGAAGTTTGTTGCGAAAACCTTATAACATATGTACGACGTTTTTTTTATCTATTTTCTACGAATGTGTGGAATTGCAATAGTTCGCGCGACTTTTTCCGCTGATGTAGACTAATGTTGACTAACAAAGTCAAATTGTGACTGAAAGAGGCAGAGGCCAATACTGTGTGGAACATATGTATGTATGTATATATGAATCTTTTTTGGTATACGTATGTATGTACATATTTTAAGTTTTTCATTTTAGGCAATTGTGACATATTTTGTTTAACTTTATTTTACCAGCGGTATAGAGGCGACTTAATTACTACAAGGACAGACATATGTGTATGCAAGCACTCAAATGCAAATGAATGCACAGAGCCCGATTACTTTTCGCCAAAGCATCATGTGAGTATGGAAGAAGCTTGGCTTAATTCAGCACTCAATGCGCTCTGGCCAACACGTTGATCACTTCACGTAAATATCAAACTCAAGAAAGGATTCCAAGCTACTATATGTATATTTCCACTTTACGGTTTTGCTATTGTAAATAGTTGTTTAGTCAGTTAAATAAATGGTGTATCAGAAGGAATATAAAAAGTATAACACGTTTCTTTGGATTAAATGTTCCCCGTAATCAACTTTTAAATCTTCACGCTGCTTGACAAAAAAAAATTACTTTGGAAAAAAAATTTTCACTATTCCAAACCATCGCACTTCAACTACTTTTGCCTTTATCCAAATACTTTCTATGTATGTCTTTTTTGTTGTTGTAGCATTATTGCTGCCCTATGTTGTATTCGCACCCTGCCGGGCACTTGTATTCTGTGTTAGTAAAGCTCGGTATGTTGGCGTGTTGGTGCTGGAATCTTGGACAAACCGCGATTGCGGCGTGGCGACACAATAACCGACGACACTTCTCGCGAATGTGTACTCTCCGTGGACGAAGCGGCCGAACTGCGTTTCGAGAGAGTTTTTGTGGGAGGCGAGCAACTATTGGAACGCTCTAGATTGCCATTACTATGTACCCAAGCGGATGTGAAATCCTCGTATACAGGCTTTTTATTATTACTGGTGGCGGCATTTTTGGAATTGGGGCTAGCGTTAGGCGTCGTACCGTTATTGCTATTGGAGTTGGTCGAATAGCGCGAGAGTAATACCTTCATTTTTTCTAATATTTGCGCATCATTTTTAGCGCTGCTAGCCGCCTCTAGTAGCTGTTGCGCTAGTGGCGAAGTAGCGTAGTTTTTCACAGGTGAAGTGGTGAGTGAGGCGGTGCAGCCACGTACGCGCCGCCCATTGCTGTCGTAAAGTATATGAGAGGAGCGTGTGCGTGTGTTACGTTCAAAGGCGTTGGCGGTAGGTGGTGTTGAAGCGCCGTTATTGGGCGTAAATGTGTCAGCGTTGAGCGTTGGTCGCTTTTTGCCAGCCGCAGCTCGACCACTCCAAGTGTTTGTGACCTCGCGCACTGGTGGTATTGCAGATTTTCGTGCTAACGACGTGGTGGAGGCGTTATCGCTATTTCTGTGCATTTCACTGGCGGGCCGACGCACAGATCGGTAAACGGGTTGTTTACGTTGGAATACAGGCAAGCCGGTGCGTGTTGAAAGGTCCAACATGCTGCTACTGCTGCAGTTGCTGTTATCCAGGCTACGTCGGCGCTGGGCCACTGGCGAACGTGGTATTTTGCTGGTTTTGTCTGTTGTGCCTTTTGACTGCTTGGTGGTGAGAGCACTGCTATCTGTGGTATCTTCGCCACCGAATATTTTGTTAGAAAATCCTGTTTTTCGCAAACCAGTGGCACTGGCAACGTCTACGGTAATTTCGTCATCGGTTATGAAGATGCCTGATTGTTCGAAGTTATTTTCTAGGCTATTTTCGATAGAATTTTGTGGAGAAGTGGTCAAAACGGCTGGAAGCGATTGCGGACCCGAATTCATGTTGAGTTCTAGTGTGGTGTTGCTATCGTCTGTGGCCAGTAGATCGGCTCCTTTATTAGATATGGTCAAGTCGTCGACTGGCGAGAGTTGTGAATCACTGGAAGTTTGATCAAAACGCGCTGAAAATAGATCGTAGGGTTACAATAGTTTAATATTAATTTTGAATAGAGCGAGCCAACTCTTACCGTTGCTTTCAGCGTCCTCCACCGAAGCTTGACTGTGTAGTGATTCACGCTTTTGAGCATTCGATTGTATTACGCCCAGACTCCGGTAGCCCTCATCGCTTATCTCGCTGCCATTGTCGCTGATATTTTCGAATTTGTTGCTTATTCCGTTTGTGCTGCAATCCGAGTTACCGCCAACTGTTTGTGAAGTACTCTGTTCTGCTTGTCTAGCCGTATAATTAAGTTCATCGAATTGCACATGGTTACTAACGGTTTCACTGCAAATAGGCAACGACTTGGGACCGCTGCCGTTGCTCGAGTCCAATGAGTTTTGCTTCTTACGCATGTCGATCAGGCGTCGTGGACTGGGTGACATGGAACGACGTGCCAAATTCGGTGAGGTGAATAACGTCGAACTGCCAGTTGTGCCATTGGTTGGAGCCAATTTTTCGCCATTATTACATTGATTAGTGCAATCTGCTGGACTTGGTGCGTTAAGATGATTCAGAAATTTGCGTTGTGGTGTTGGACTACGGCTGTTTTGCTTGTTGTTATTGCCAAAATTTGGTGACAGATTGCATGAGCTGTTGCTAGTAGCAGATGGAGAGTGGGCTGAGGAAGCGGCAGCTTGATTGTTGAAGTTGGAAATAATTTTGCGTGTAGATGGCGGCGATCTGATAAATAAAAGCGAAAATATATAAGTGCTTTCCATTGCAGTCTGAGAACTACTATGGGACTACATATGTGACAGTGTGAGGACGAAAAGAATCATAGAGAGGATAACATTTTTCTATCATAATGTTTTATTGAATCTTATTTTTTTGAAAGGAGGAAGGAGACAAGGCTAATGTCAGTGGCTCTTCGGTATAGACCGAATTTCTGTGACCAATTCTCGATAACATCGATATATCCGAGCTGTGGTTTCAACAGCACGGCGCTACATGCCATAGAAGCGAAGCAACGCTCGAAGATGTGAGGGAGAAATTTTACGATTGAGTTCGTCTCACAGCGAGCGTTTATCAATTGATATTGGTCGTCGCGCTGATGTGGCTTGACACCCTTCGATTATTTTCTTTAGGACTATGACACATCGTCCTTAGTATACTCTAACAAGTCCCTTGCGAGAAAAACGAGGCGGTCTAAATATGGCACGCCATACAAATGGATCCACCCTAATATTCATAAGTGTAACTGTTGCGAAATGTATCTATGTCAAATGTGTAAACATTAGCTTGAACTAAGCTTTCTTACGCACTTATCTTAAGCCGTACGAGTTGTTCATCTTCGCCGACCCTAACTAGAAATGTCTGCGCAAAAATTTTTGTGGAACATTGTAACACTTCAATTTTATTTTTTTTTAACCACTTTTCATAATAGTTGTTTTTGTTTGGCCAAAAATGCCCATTTGAGTAAGAGCGAGAGGGTTGAAATCTAGTATGAAAAATTTCCTCGTTAAATTCTATTTCAAAAGTCTCAAGACAGAAATTTTACTTCAAGTTGGCTTATCTGAAACCGACTTCATGTGGTTGAAACGCCAGCGCAATCGTCCAATCTTAATGTATGATAATTGAGAATTTATGGAATTTAAGAAAACATTCTGTTGCTTAAAAGGACTTAAAAAGGGCGTTACAAGAATAGTGGGAGAAAATAACACCCGAATATTAAAAAAAACTTGAAAGACCTACGCAGTCTCGACTAAGATTAGTTTTAAAACAAAGAGGCTACCCTACAAAATATTTCCTGGTAAAACTTTCATACAATTTTTATAAATTTACCAAAACAGAAGAAATAAGTTGGGAAGCCATTTTATGCTTATTTTGTTTTTGCACGAGATAAGCTGCGAACCACTGTACTTATATAGGTTAGGTTAGGTTGACCTGACTGTCTGAGAGCCATCACATAGAGAGATGGAGCTTGACCGCTACGTTTCCTTGTCATAGGCTTCTTTTAATAAGCCTGCGTCTTTTGCGAATCTAAGTAAACTCTGAATTTATATAATGGAAGCTGCAATATCGTACAGGCTCAATTTCACCTGTGATAGTATGCAGTTTCCTTTGATATATTAAGGGTACTCTAATTCGAGCAATGTAGTTACGCCGAGCGCTCACATGGAAGCTTTTGAATTATTCATATAGCCCCAGTCTTCAAACTCCAATACAGTTAACTATTGCCTGAGGCAAAATTAGTGCCTGATTGAAATGAATGCGCTTGAATGAAAATGAATTTGCCTTCGTTAAGTTATTTTTACAAGTGATATAGTATTTTCGATTTTATTTCTTTAATAAAAATCAGATTGTCACTTTGTTGGCTATAAATGCGCAAAAATTAATGCATAAGTTCTCAAGAGAAATAATCAACTTGACGCATTCCAGCGCAAGCCAGCAGCTGCCAATGCAAATTACAATTATTACTGAAGGAATTTATGTGTTTTTAACAATAATAAATCTATTTACTTGCAATGCATATCGCTAATTCTTCGCCGACAATCCAGCTCAGCTCAATGTTGCTTTGCTTACCGCTTTATGCATGTAAATGCATTCATATCTATGTACATATGTATGTATGTATACATATTCATGCTTGTACACTGGGGGACCTAACAGTGGGGATCCCATTTACTATTTCCCAACTAATCTTAATAAGGCAGTACAACAAATGTTGAGTTTTTGATTGGAATAGAAAAGTGCGAAAATCGCTCATTTACGAGTGCTGCAAGAGTGTCGTTATAAAAAAAAAATGTTGAGAGAAACGGCTTCAGAGTTCTCAATCTACTATGGCTCCCTCAGTAGAAGTAAAGACGTATATTCATCTAATGAGTTACTGCTAATATTTATCGCAATTAATTTTTTACACAGCGTAAAAGAAGAGTTTATGGTAAGTTCTGCATATTTATAAAATTTTATTTTTTGATTATGACACTATTGAAGTAAATATTGTAAGTTAGAAGAAAGTTATAGTTAAGGGCTACACTTTTTTATAATGCGCCAAATTTCCACATTTTGGTCACATAAATCTTTATTTTAAGGGGTTAGGCGTAGTCGGAATTTTCAAAAAATTTTGTTTTGTTTTGCATTTTGTTAAAATATAACATCTTAAAAATATTGTGTGAAAATTTGAAGTGAATCCGACAAATGCATTTCGAGCTACTAAACAAATAACAAAGGGCGCTCGGGCGCTCCGGAGCGTTCGCAAAACTTTAAATGCGTTTTTTCCAAACTATTTTTTTTGAACTGTTGGTCAACTTAAAAACCGCTTGGTAGATATCAATAAAATTTATACTGCTTATGAAAAGCATACAAAACTCGTGCCTGATCGAAGGATTTTTTTTTCCAAAATTTTGAAATTTTTAAACAATTTATTGTCGGTGATTTTCTCGGAAATCTGAAGAAAACTAATGTCTCTTGTCCGATTGATTTTAAATGAATCTCCAAGGACTTGTGATGATCACCGCAAGGGACTTCTAGATAAACGGACTCCACACAAACAGCGATAACTTTTACAATTATTAATTTTTTTTTTAATTTTGCTAAAGTCAAGTCTAAATACTATGTTGTATTAATACTATGCTTTTATTTTTGTAAAATAAAGCAATTGACTAGCAAAAAAAATTGTTGAAATTCATCATTTTTTGGGCCTTTGACTACCCCTAACGCCTTAAGCGTTATAACGCGATTTTTGAAGGAAATATTATTGTCAATGAAGTATCATTAGAAGAATTTTAGCTCCCTAGCTTTTCTTTTAACGAGTAAATTTGCCTCTTTGTTTTTAAGAAAAATCCAAAAAATTCTTTTAGAAAGACATTTAAAGACTAACATGCTCTACGAAAATTATTTTCCAGAAAATTTTAGAAGATGTTAAATGGGCTGTATTTAGCCGTAAAAAAAGAAGCCATACTTGTGAAACTCCTTTTCATGTCTAGAGTGGGATAACATCGTCCCACGACGTATCACGACTACAATTTTGTTCTACAAAAATGGTCTACTTATGATGTAATTTTAAAATTATATGGCCTCTTTTCGGTGCCAAATTATACCTGTGTATGTAATTAGAATTTAAAGACTTCTGTTAGGAGTTTGGCCGAGCTCCTCCTCCTATTTTGTGGCGTGCGTCTTGATGTTGTTTCATAAATGGGATCTACAATTTTAAGTCGACTCTGAACGGCAAATGGTTTTTATGAGGCGCTTTTTCATGGCTGGAAAACACTCGGAGGTTTGCCATTACCTGCTGAGGGACGACCTCTATTAGAAAAAACTTTTTCTATCATTTTGCTGTTTCATGCATAGAGATTCAAACTTACGCACTCTCGAATAGTAGCTTCGCACCAACTCATTCGGCTTCGACAGCCGATTGCAGCTTGAAAAAGTGGCCTTATTATTCAGGGAGTCTGCGTTAGACAAGTGCCTAATGAAACGCTTAATCAGCACATAACCGGCAGTTGGCTAAAAAAGTGATTTCTGAATGTTCAGCTATCGAGTCAATTAACTTCTGATAAAGTTCAAAGGAAGATGAGCTGCTAACCAAAACAAAAACTGGCTGCTGATGGCCGTGAAAATAATATTTTGTTTTACTGTCGTTATACTGAAATATTTCTTTTTAAATAATGGAGCGACTTAATTTCGCTTCGAGTCCATACTCTTATTATCAATAAAATTGGAATCTCGTTTGAGCCACGATATACATTTTTACTCGGCGCTCAAGAAATTTTGTAGCTAGCCGATTCCACACGAAACACACAGCTGTAAAGAAAATTCAACTGATATGCAGTTTTCGTGCATTCATAATGGGTTTTTGTGAATTAATTTGTAAAATAGTCACAATGATCGAATTAACCCGATGCCAGCTAACCAGATCTTGGCGTATGAACGGATTTGTAATTTTAAGCTGTAATTCGGTTACGAAATGACCGACTAAAGGCAATGTTAATCAGATATTGAGGCGACGACCATTAGAACAACACGAGTTTCATTGATCCAATAGAAATTTCCTTACAATATAATTTATTTTTTCCTTTTTAGATTTTATTGCAGCATCCTTGCAATAGTTTTACCTTAGGAACACATTTTTGGCTGTACGAGTATTTGCAAAAGCCTTGAAAGTAATACAACATCGTTCACCTAAGGTCTTATTACGCATTATGATTTTTTCTCTTAATTAAAGTAAAAAATAAAATAAAACAATTACCGTGGTTTTGTGCCCAGAGAAGCAAGCGGTGAATAAGGTGTGCTTGATTTATAGTTTCCACCGAAAATAGTAAGATTTGTGAAAGACGCACCACGACTATTATTACACACACGTTTTCGAAAGAAAACCCATAGAATATGACCGATTGACCAACCAAAGTACTCACCAGAAATTACTCTGATTACTTCCTGTTCCCGAAGTTAAAATTACCATTTCGAGGTGTTTTAAGTCGATTGGGAGTGTAAGAAAATTTGTTGAAGGAGTTGATTGAAATGGCTGGGTCAAGCGTTGACCTATGCGGGTCTCTTCGGAAGAAGCGGTAAAATTAAGGTTGAATTAAAATTTAAAATATATTGTGTGTTTTCTTCACAAAAGCTGGATACTTGCTACACAAAATGAATAGTTGGAATAAGCAGTGTGGACCAAAAACAAAAACAAAAAAAATAATATTTAGAAAACTAAAGTTTTGTAATAACTTAAAGCTGCTCCTAACTACGTGACCAAAAGTGTATGTACATATGTACATACAAACACACATTTATGTATCTGCTCGCATTAGTGCATGGAAATACTTATACTTCTGCTTACATACATACACACATATGAAGCAGAATATATGAATTAATAAAAATGGAATTTTAATGTTTGATATTTCACTACGCCAATTAAACTATAATTACAAATAATCACAGAAATCAGTACGAGATGAACTGGAAAGTGGCAGAATTTTGCCGTACATGCCACTTTGTGATTTTAGCTACTTTTGCAAAAATGAAGTTAAGTTTTAAGTATTTTAATAATTTGAATCTCCATTCCCCGCACTCACCGTTCATAGATCACTTGCGCTTTGTGCAGCTCAATTCCACCATTGGTTTGATTGGTTGTGCGTGGTATTAGGCGTGCGGCCACAGATGAACGGTGCTGCACTCTACAACGGCAAGGGTCGTGTTTGTCTAGGTAATGAGACAGGGTATCCCAACCACCGCCGACACGTACCATAACGTGGGAGCGTAGAATCTAGAAAAAAAAACGTGAAAAAATTAAAAAAAAATGTGAATTAAATTTTTGATGGGTAGGCCTCAATGCTGGCAAGCCTTTACGGTACTTTACTATTAATAAAGGAACTGCTTTAAGTCTGCGACGTCCGAACTGATAATTATCACAATTTATCAAAAACTAACAGGTACGCAAATTTACCTATTTTCAAGATAAAATCTTCGTTCTAGTTTCTTCGTTTCTTTCTGAGCGAACCTATTTTCAAGAAAAATTCTTCGTTCTAGGTTCTTCGTTTCTTTCTGAGCGAACGAAGCTGAAACTCTATAAAGGAATAGTTAGGCCTTGTGTAACTTATGTTATAGTATGCGTCTGAAACCTGGGAGATGCATAAAGCGGCTGAAGAAAAGCTTAACATATTTGAGCAAAAAATTCTACGCCGCGTTCTCGGACCGGTGCGTTACGCCAACTATCGCGTACGTTACAACAATGAATGCGTAGCTGAGCTAAACGACTTTCAAATCGCCGACTACATCAAACTTCAGCGGCTAAAGTGGGCTGGACATGTTTTGAGGATGGACCCAAACGGAATTGTAAAACAGATCTACAATACTAAGCTATATGTTTGTGCCTTATCAAAGGGGTCGCCCAAGAAAAACCTGGATTGATAAGGTAATGACGACGCCAACATCTTTGGACTGAAAACTGGAAGCTGTCTGGAAAGGATCGAGATTCTTGGTCGAAGTTATTGAGAGAGGCCAAGGTTCAACCCGGATCGTCGCGCCAACTATGATGATGATGCAGATAATTTCTAGTTAACTGTCAAGTTAAATAAAAATAATAGCACGGTACATACAACGGCGTAACTGAAATTTGGGCATTCGTTTTGAATCAAAAAATACGATAACACCAAATAGATGATTAAGCAAACTACTATAAAAACTTGGTTTTCTAAAAAAACTATAAAGAAAACTTTAGAATATTCTTGGCAGCTGATTTTTATAGACTAGACGGAAGGCGGCGCTAATCACGACGCGGCGCAGTAAATTCTGATTAAAATTGTAGTGCGACAGACGGCTGTTACGTGGATTCACACATGGATAACAGCTAATTTGCGTATTGGATAGTTTTGTCAGTAAAAGATGGACCGCAAGCAACAAATACGGGTATTAAATGTCTTGATACTATTAAATAATTATTTGTTTAAAAAAAAATCTTAAATTGCACTTTCTCAAACTGCCCCAAAATATCAAAACAATTGATGTAATTGCGAAAGTGTTAGAGCAAACCAGCATTGCATCCAGTCTTTCTTGTTCTTTTTAAAAGTTTCATTATTTTTCATTCACAATAGATATTAACAGCAATTTTTCTGCAATGTTGCTATTGAAAACTCCCCTACTCCTTTTCAACAAGGAGAATTAAGTCTAGTCTAGTCCTGAGATAATTCCGAATTAAGTCGTTAATCCCACCGTCTGTCTAGTCTATTAATATGTTAACGGATAATCTGTAATCTGTAGTCCTGAGATAATTCCGAATTAAGTCGTTAATCCCACCGTCTGTCTAGTCTATTAATATGTTAACGGATAATCTTTATATATAAACATAATCTTACTTACCCGTACGAAGATCAACACTTTTGTATCGCCAATTCTGTATTTTCCCTCCGACACGCGCACCATGGGGAACTGTGATGGGCATGTGCATTTCTCCACCAAATCTCGCACCTATGGAAGCGAAAAAAAGGGGAAAATTAAATTAGGTGAAAGCTAAATTACATTGCATTTATTTTAATTTGCGTGTTTTGGGACTGCTATTATGCAGGAACCCGATGCGATCACAGGCCGGTAAATTTCCTGAAAAGCGAAATTCTCCTCCGTAGGATAATTTTTTTTCTTCTACGCATCAAACACGTAACATCATTAATTTTGTGCAAATTAAAATTTGCGGCATCTCAAATCCATTATAAGGTCTATTCATGCCATCCAACCCATTCGTTGTCCATTTATTTGGCTGCTGGCTCGCGTAAATATAATACAAACCTACTAACGTATTGCCATTTCCACTTGGCTGTGATCTCAGCAAATGCAAGGGAAAGGCAATCAGGTAAACATTTCAAGAAGCGTGCAACATTGCTGCACAAAACGCCAAACAGTTGCCACCACTGAACTGTGATCATCAACAACATCAGCGTCCAACATCAACGACGCGCATAGCCTATTAGCGATAATGAACTGATGGCGCATGCGACTGACTACCTGACGGACGAGCGCAGCGGTTGCTGTTGCTGTTGTGGCTGCTGCTCTTGCTAACACTATGTAGTATTAACCATAACAGAAAAGCTTTATTTGCTTGCGTTTGTGGGCTTGATTGCCCAGTAGTGGCGTGGCAAAGCGTTGAACCGTTGAACTGTTGAACTGGCGTTCAACATGGCAACGAATGCTGAATGTTGGATGATGCCGCTGCGCATAATTTCACGCGCCTCTGTTTGCTTAAACAAATAACCGGACAAATGGTTGTTCGTGCGGCATTTACAACGACAGATGCCATTACAACAAATACACGTATTAATAAAATTAGCAAAACACATCTATGCCCTTTTGACATTTCAGTCCTTCATTCCGTAAATCTTTTGTGCACGCGTAGTAATTACCCCATTCAAAGCCGCGTTCAAGTAAAATTGTTAGTTTGAGTTTTAACAATATGAGCAAAGGAGTGAAATATGAAGTCGACGTACTAGGATGACATGGACAAAAGGAAGATGTTAAGAAAAATGTGTCCTACTGCTTATATTTAAACCTTTGCACCAAGAAAATTAAATGGTGTGTATAAAGTCGCAAATGGGGATTCGAGGCTTTTAAATACAGGCCAAAGATGTTTTAAGTTGTTTTAGAATTGTAGAAGATTTGTGCAACATGCCTACAAAGTAATTAATGAGAGAGATCACACCTCGCGATCCATTGATTCCGAAACCACAAAGCCGCAAAAAAGACCAGGTAAACCGGAAATGGGATCAAATAACGAGACCTCGAGGCACCAAACCGCTTACTACAGAGTTGCGATCGACTTATTTTTGAAAAATTTATACGAATATCAAACGAAAGATGGCTTAATGAGCCCACCTGCAGAATTGCCTGACAGTTGTGGCCGACTCTTTCAATGTTAAACGCACAGAGCGTTTTTGCTGAACAAAAATAAGTAAAGGATTAGCACACTGATTTCTGTTATAGCGGTGCAGTGTCCAATAGGCCGATACGCTCAGAGGATAGGAGCGCAGGCACTTAAATTCTATAGAAGCTGTTTAGAAGGAAAAGAGGAAAGATTCTGCTGCTTCTGTGCCACTGTCTTGTTCTATTCAGATGAAAATTCACTGCTTTAGGTAGGAAATTTCTTTAATGAGCTGGAAGATCTACTTCACTGTGGAAATCAGGGATTTTCTAAAGTTTTTGAACAGTTCACATTGGATTTAGGAGAGATCAGACCAATCTCTCTATGCGGTATCACTCAATAGGTTATCAGCCTGAAGAGCCGCATATAGCTACCTTTCTATACCTACGAAGTTTGTTGAAACGAAGTTACTTTTTATTTTTCCCGAAAATTATTTACATATTTATTCATCACAAGGCGAATCTATTAAAGGTGGTGTTGGTAAATCAGCTGATTTCTTTTTTTTCTTTCGCCGTGTCCATGGGGCTGTCAGCTCAGAATGAAACAAGGCGAATTCATTATTTGTTTTATAGTTTCTCAATACTTTGTTTTGACAATCAAACGTACAGAACATTGTTGGTGGTCTAGTATCACCACCTTTAATAAATACGTCTAATCAATATCTATTTTTTCTCCTTCAAAGTTATTGACTCTGATAGTATATTAACTCTGAGTATATTAACTTATGTCATCGCTCGAAGCACTTCTCTCTTTGGTATGACCTTGGACATTTGCGCTCTCTATATTTTCAATCGCAGCTAATCTTCGTTCTTTTATAGGTGGTTTCTGTTTTGGGAGCAGGAAAAAGTTGCAGTTCGGTGGTGTTGCAGTTCTGAGGCATAACTGCGCTGTTATTTTTTGCCGAAACACACATTGCACAAACAAGCAATGCCGTGTGAGCTGGTGCTTAGCGTGCTTCAATATTCACGACTTGTTGTTTTGCAATTCCCTGCGTGTTGACTTCTTAGACTTTTTTATCATGGCTTCATTATATAATTACTTATTGGCTTTCTGGTAAGAATAGATCGAAAAAAGTTAAGAAAAGCCTTCACATTTGACCGAGCGTGGCGTGCTTTTTTCGGTCTTGGCTCTTCTGTCTGGTTCTATTGGGATGATTGGAATTTGGTTGCGACGTCATAATCATAACCCATGTTTCGCCTCTAGTGTACGCCCTTTTGAGCAAATCTGGATTGTCATTGATGTTATTCATTCGGCCCCTGAAAAAAGCTCATACTGCGGTTGTTTTAGTAGAAATTTAGCAAAAAATTATACCAAAAAGGTTTAACCTACACAACTGTCAAACAACTAAAACGGAAGATCGCTGATAGTCTTAACTTATGGGTACGTGCCCCACTAAAGTTCGAAAATCCAATGTACGCAGCTCACGAATTTTAAAAAGTCACTTTGTTTTGAAGAAACCTCGTATATTCTGATTCTCCACTCGAACTACGAGTTGTGATCTTATTACCTCGGGATTGACACCACTTTACCTATATGTATTCCATATTTTTGATAGATATACTAGATATATATGCTATGCATTCAGGTTTGGTACTCTTTTCATAGTTAGTAAATATTTTACTTTCCCACCTACAAAATTAAGAGATTTTCGAACTATTGCATGCTTTTGGTCTACTACACCATTCATTTAAATATTTGTAGCACAAACGGTTTTCCTGTACTTTTTAAGAGTTTGCTATTGTGTATGTTGGCATACTATAACAGTAAAAAATTGCATGCATCTAATGCCAAACTGCCACGTTGCCCAGGGGCGACAATCATATAGCAAAACCAAAAAAAAAAAACAAAAAGCAACAGTCCTGTATCAAGTCACTCATTCAGTCAAGAAAAGCGAAGATGGATGGATCATCATAATCTCGCCACATTGAGTACCATTTCGGCCATGCAAATTCAGCACCAATAATTCTCCTATAACAGTTCGACAAATAAGTTAGCAGCTGCAAAATGAAAGGAAACACGAAAAGAAGCTGCTGTACCGTCAACACGATCATTTTTTTGTGCAACCCGAGACACCGCACAGTGATGCTTTTAATGTGAAAAAGTTATGACAGTTGATTGCTTTAAATGCGGAATCGGAATTGAATACATGACTCAGTTAAATTATTTTTTTATAATAAGTACTTGCATTTATTTAAGCGGAACCGCAGAAGTTGGAGAGAAATAATTTTTAAATTATATATCGTAGGCTGAAAAATTGGGATAAATGAGTTAAAAGCGGAAGATATCTAGGAAACCATCTCTCATCTGAAACGAGACAGGTGCACTCGAATATTAGCTAGCATAACAATCATTACCACTGATAATGCCAGCCTGAAGATTTTATTGAGAGAATTCTTACCAGTAAAGCCCACTTTCTTAGGTAATTGAAAAACCACACATATGTAAGTATTCCCTTTAAGTGAACCAAGATCCTGTTTGCATGGGCGATAAGTATTGATGAAGATAGAACCATGAAATGCACGAGATCAACAATGGCATGGACAATATTATGTGTTAAGTGAAGTTTTAGTGTGCCAAAATTGGAGATAGCGTCAAAGCGACCTGATCTCAGCCCAAGCTTACTAACAATTGTGGAGTTGTAGAAAGAAGAAAAGCTGCCTAGAGAACGTTGGAGATATTTTCGAAATCAATTTTTAAAAATTCTGCAATGTAAAGCTGAGGTCTGTAGGGTAGCTGTCGCAATGACACACTTAGAACTTTCGTAGTTCCATTGTGATACCTTTGGAACTGATCCTTGCCCTATGCGTTTCTTTCCAAACCATCTGGTAGCTTTAATAAACGAGCAAAGCTTCGTGAGTTTTATATGCGCTATGTCCGCTACATCAGTTAAATATGCCGTATCAAGAGTGCGGCGCCTCTTTATAGCTAAGTTTTCACACTCACATAAAAGGTGTTTCCCCTTCTTCTGTGTTAAGACGACTTCTACAGAAATCGAAGTACGGGAGTTCCAACCTTCTAGCGTGGCTGCCTATTAAACAATGGCCAGTTAATACCCCTATCATGTTTCTTATAGCTTCTCTGTTAAATCTTTTTGATCGACCGCTGTTCCATTTCGGCCATGTCTGTTTGCTTAGTTCGCATTCAGTGAGGTTTTGCCAACTTGTATCTATTTACCTTGTGGATGGTTTCCCTTTCTACGAGTATAAGAAGTTTACAAGAGCAATAGGCATAGCGTCTTATCAACTTGGAGATCAAGCGTTGTACCGGTTCGAGCAAGTTCATCTGCCTTGCAGTTCCCTGCTATATTCCTGTGGCCCAGCACTCTAATAAGGTGTACTTTATAGTATTTAAATACGTCATTTAGAAGTTTAAAACATTCTATGACTGTTTTTGACGAGTGTGTTTTAGATTCTAGCGCTTTTATTGCTGCTTGACTGTCCGAGTATATGAAGAGTTCATTTGTGGATAATACTCTCGTTTTTATTACCGTTAGTCCCTCTTTTATGGCAGTGACTTCTGCCTAAATGTAAAGCTGAAACGATTAGTTATCTTAAAAAGTGTAGGGTTATAGCGCCTCTATATCAGCTGGATTATTTTTTTCGCAACATCATCGTAAATGACTGGCTCTGTGATTACGCGATCCATTATAGTTGTGTATTAGTACTCTATTAACTCCTAAATACCGCTAGTGATAGATAGCATGGCTTGAATTTAGTTTCCTCTCTCGAACTATCCAGTGCTTCTGTTAAATCTCCTCAGACTCTTAAAGCAATGCGAACCACTAAATATGGGCTAGCTAAAAAAGTGATGCAGACACCGAAGATAAATCGTTTTACGAGTACCTTCCTCGTATACTAACGGACTGCTGCAGCAACTTCGGAAATATACGTTTTGACTTTCTGCATGACGCTTAATTTGGATAGATCCAACGGTAGAAGATATGGTTTCTACTTTCAGATCGATCGTGTTTTGAAGAAGTTTGCATACAGATTCCTCAAACTGTGCTTTCACCACCTTGTCTATAAAAAGTTTTCCCAAATATTTAGCAGTTTGCCTATTTCGGCACCATTTCCTATATTTCATTTATTATTATTATTGGGTCATAATGCACTGAAGTGTTTATTGTGCTTCACCGCGAGCTTAATATTTGAGGCTTTTGATGAACTTATTACTAATGGATTCAGAGTCGCACCGCCTAGGTGTACGAGCCTTCGTCTTTCGACAGCTGTGCATTAGCAGAGAATGTGCTCTAGAGTTTTATCGTCCAGTGCAAAAACGGCAGACGCTTGTTTCTACTAGTTCTACTTTCCTGAAATTGTAATAAAGACAATAACGTCCAGTATTAACACTTGTGTTAGATCATACTTTGGTTTCCAAGTTCCTCTGCCATGCTCTGTGTTTCTCTTTATGCCGCTGTGACCAAAGATCTAATTGAGATACGCTCTTGACTGCATTTCAATTTCTTGCAGAGATTTTGGACAATCCACCGGAAGCTTAGAATTGAGCATACAGGAGTCCAGTGCTCCAAGTACTGCTTGCCTATCACGAAAGATGAAGATATCATAAGAGTTCGGTATTAACGAGATCCTCAGTGGCGTTGATCCTTGCACTTTAGGCTCTGGTAGATGTTGCAATGATCGGGCGACAAAAAGGTGAGTTTCATAAGTGTGAAAAGACAGATGGAATATAATAATTTTCCCCATAAGAGGTGTTATTATGATATTCAAAGAAAAATGCTATTTTTTAATATAAATGATCGGATGTTTATTTCATTATTAAGAGGAAGGTATGCCGTTAATAGTGGAAAATAACATCAAGCAAATGACCACCACGACCACGCTTACAGGACAATATCCTCTTCATGAAATTTTCCATAACCGAATTGCAAAGTGGCTGCTCCTGTCCTCGATAGCCTCACGAATTCCATCTTTGAGGTCTTGAATCGACCCTAAGCTGTTGGTGTAGACCTTCTCTTTCACGTGGCCCGAAAGAAAAAAGTCACAAGGTGTTAAATCACAAGATCTCGGTGGCCAATTGTGTTCGAGAGATAACACGGTCCGGAAACTTTTCCCGTAAAAGATCAATGGTTTCGTTGCTTGTGTGGCACGTAGCGCCGTGTTGTTGAAAATAAACGTTGTCCAGATCAATACCATCCAATTCCGACCATAAAAAATCGTTAATCATCTCTCGATAGGGGCAATCCATTCCAAAATAACACCTGTTATTGGAAACTCCTTTAGCAACAAAGGCGCACAAACTTTAGCAGGTATCAATAATTATTATGAGGAGTTAACCAGCCCATGAGGTAATATCTTCTTGGCAGTTCCGCAGGGAGAGTGGTTGCTAGTGCTGAGGGATTAAGTACTATATGGGAGCAGCTTTGAGCTTCAAGTTATGCATACTGCTACGCCGGTATAGCGGTACTCATGGGAGTTTCATGTATGTAAAGCAGAAAATTCGTTATATGCATACGTTCAGCCAATAGTTGTTAGCCGTCATTAAAGAGAACTCTGTGACTTTCAATATGACCCGGATGTTGCAATCTAAATTGTGGCAATTCGAGCTTAGCGAATTGCATTAAGAATCTATGTATATCCCAATGAACACGCTGGATGGATAATGGAAATGAAGACTCCCATGAAATTCTTTGGAAAAGTAGAAATACTGTTTGGGCTCGGTCGAATTGCTTAACCAATATTGTATATCTGTGGAGTTTAGTACTGAGAGGATGATTAAGTATTGAGTATTTTTGTACATAAAATCAAAATAAATGTGATCTGTATTATTAGAACACAATGCAGTGAATTCAACTGCAGAACAATCGGTTGCAGTGAACGACCAGTAACATACTTTGACATACATTTGAGTGTGTGTTGATAACCATGCCACATGCAAAGTCATGAAGCATGCAACATGCACCGCAATCGCTGTAAATCTAAACGTTTTTCATAGATCACCATCGGCGTCATGGGTAGCAATCATCAACCGCCAACCCCCAACCACCAACCACTAACCAAATACAATAACATCAACTTCTGACGCACAGCAAAGACACCAGTGGACAACTGGCACTGGAGTACGGACGTATAGGAGTTGAAGTTACATGAGTGAAGAGAGCGATACCTTATACCGGGACTTGCAGTTTATGTTGCATTGGAGTTGCGGAAATCAATCACTTTGCACAAAATGTGCGAGTATAGCAATTACTGTTGCCACCGATGCCTTTTGACGATAGTTGCCAGCCAGAATTGATGATGCCGCTTGCTTGGTGCCTTTGCTATTGTGTAGTTGTTATTCTTTTTTGCTTTTAGTTTCGCAGCGAAGCATGTTGCTAACGTTACGACTATTTGTTATTGCTCGCCAGTTTACTTGACGTTGCTCACTTGTCTTTGTAGATAATGTTGTTGTTGCGGTCGGGAGTTAGGTGTTGTGATTGCGTCGACGTTGACGGCGCTTAGTGGCGCTTCAACATTTTCACGCCCGTTTTGGTATTTTTCGGAATATTAAATGAGAAAATGGAAACAAGACAAACGCACACAACAACAACAATGTTACAGCATTGATCATCGCTTGCTTGACAGCGAAGAATTTGTAATGTTTTGATCCTCTGACAGCGATTTAAATGCTTGCTGTCGTCGGTATCATTGTTGTTGTTGTTCGTGGTGGTGGTGGTGTCCAATTTGCCGCAATAAGAGTAAAAGTGGTATCGTATCGAACTGTTGGCTCTGACTGGCCACTTTACAAAATGTTTTGTCTGCGCGCTTGCGCATATTTTATTTGGCGGGAATTTATAGTGAAGCACTCATCACATATCTACACTTAGGTAGCTACGTAAATGCACATATTTCAACATACATACATACGTACACATATATACTCGTGCCTTGCTCAATGGAGCTTGTTCGTTGCCATGTAGGCATGATAATTTTGTCGGCAAATTTGCTGCGGGCGTGCGGAAATCTTAAGATCTCTTTGATTGGACGCTGTTACGAACTGAGTTTGCGACGGGTTGTGCGGCAGCTGCTGCTGGTATTGGTGGTGGCGGAGGTGGTGATGGCGTTTATTTTTTGCCTAGAAGTGACATTTCATCTGCGCATGTCTTGTCAAATTAGTAAGGTGATGTATCGCCTCAGTACTTGCACACACTTCCGGGGAGGGAATGGCATACGGACAGTTTGAATGAAATTAATTACAGCAAATAAACACACTGTACTTGCTGATAGATATGGAATTGTCAGAAAACGGTTTTCCGCTGCACGTACATACAAGCGTGAGAATTTAGTTTTTAACTACATATAAAAGTTTCAGTAAAAA